>PVJX010002163.1:0-136796 GCA_004027295.1 Dolichotis patagonum | reverse complement strand
TGTCCATGAAGATTTTTTCCCAATTTGTGGGTTTTCTTTTCACTCTGCTGGAAACCTCTTTTGACATGCAGAAACTCTTTAATAAGATGTGGTCCCAGTTATTGATTCTGGGAAGTACTTCCCATGTACTTTGGTTCTTGTTCATGAATTTTCTTCCTACCCCTATATCTTTGAGGTTTTTACCTACTTTGTCTTCCAGTAGTTTTAGTGTTTCTGTTTTAATATTTAGATCTTTGATCCATTTAGATTTTAATTTAGTGTATGGTGATAGACATGGGTCTACTTTTAGTCTTCTGCATATGGACAGCCAATTTTTCCAGCACCATTTGTTAAAGAAACTGTCATTCTTCCAGCGAGCATGCTTGGCCCCTTTATCAAAGATGAGGTGGTTCAGTGAGTTTGCAGTTGTGGTTGTATCTTCCAATCTATTCCACTGATCCTCGGGTCTGTTTCTATTCCAGTACCATACTGACCTTATCACTGTCTGTATTTTTTGAAAAATAAGTAATAAACTATCCAAAATAACTGTAAGTAGCTCTGAAGTCATCTAATTGTTAAAATAACATTCTGTTTAAGATGATAACTATACACAAGTAAAAAGTAGAATTTTTCACTGGTCATAATGCTACATAAAAATGCCATTACACCCATTTTTTAAGCCAATGAAGGTGAACAGGAAAAAGTACATGAAGATGTGTCTAAATAGTAATTAATCTCATTAGTTTATAGTTCCACGATCATTTTCTCTAGCAAAATGTGTATGCAATTTGTTACTTAATTATTAGCTAATTTTTGAATTTACTGAAGCATTAGATTCAGATAATATAAACAGACAAATAATGAAGTAAAGTTAGAAGTAAACTGAGAGCCAGTACTCGTACTTTACAATTATACTCTCTACTATTCCTTATATGATAAAATTTTTAAATTTATAAATTGTATGGTTTTTGTTATATTTCCTAATTTCTCCAATATAAATATTGCAATGTCTTTCTATTTTGAAGGTTTATTGCTCTTACATTATTTTATCCTTTTTTTCACTTCTCTTTGAGTCATCTTCCCAATTTTTGATACAAACGTTCAATATGTATAACATTATGGCTACTTAAATATCATTCCCTGATCATCATAGCATACTATGCTCTTACTCACATATTAATTATAGTATGCTATTATGCTCACTTCTTATTGTACAGTGTTTAATGATTCTGCAAGTTTGTCTTTCTTTTGTCATATATTTTCTACACACATATCACTTCTCTTAAAGTGGTTCAAGTGAAAGTTAATATTTTACTATTAAAATTATTATTTCAAATATTAAATTTATTAATTCTATTTTGTTCTGAAAAATCACCCTTCTGAAGTCTTCTGTTTTTCTATTGTAATTTGCCCTGGTGCATTAATAAGATTGTTGCACTGTCTATATTGAGGAATCTTCATTCATGTGTATTCTTAAAATCACCTTATTGTCCTAAAGGATAATTTGTGGTTTTCCAGCTTCTTTCAAAGACTTGTTTACATTTTGGTACCTTCTCAAAGTTATCATTCACATTGAGAATTTAATACAAATTCCACTATACTATTTTTATTAGAGTGCAATTTTTGACTTCCTTCTAATAAAATAATGTACCACATTGAGATTTACAATGCAGAAGTAAAGATGTAAGCTTGTTTGACTTTACCAACAACCATTAACATCAAGGGCATCAGCATATTGTTTATATTTGGAAGTAAGAGGAGCCTAGCAGTTAAAAATTTTGATCAAAGATCATTTTTCTCTACTTAACACCACTGTCTTCCTTGGTAAGCACTTCATCATTCTGTGATGCTTTAGTGCTATGAAGTGACTCTCCTTATATTTATATATTTGAGGTCATTAAACCTGTGCATTATATTCTGTTTCTGTCTGTCCTGTTTTAAATGGATGTTCTGTCCTGAAATGTATTTCCATGTTGCCCGAAGGGGGATGATTTAGAAAGATTACACTTTTAGATTGGACAAATAAAATTTCTATGGACTTTTTATTTCATGTCTTCCAAACATCAATTAATGTATGGTCTGCTTTAGAAATATTATTTCAATAAAGTAGAGTCACTCTCCATTCATCTGTGCACTATTGTCTTCATAATTTGCATTGCTTTTATCACAAAATATTAAATTTGTGTACATCAGTTGTTACTCAGGAATTTTTGTCTGAGTCATGAATTTAGGAATACTTGTGTTAAACTGCTCTGGACTTTTGTAGTTATTGTTTATTGATTTTGGCAACTACTCAAGCCATAGAAAGGAAGAGAAAGAATGATCTGTAACAAGCTATGCTGAATAAAACCATTCTTGGGGACATAAATCAGAGATAGCTTGTTTCAACAATGTACTCAATTCTATCTACACCATTCTGCAAGCATACATTATCTCTGGATTTATTAGACCTTGGTTAAAACTAAAATTCAGCCCCATTAAAGACAAGGGTATTATTATCATTAGAGAAACATTTGGACTTGTAATCATGAGGGTCTTTGACCCTTCATGTAAGAATATACTTTGTATATAAAGTGACAGCCTAATTTGGCTAGAGCAACTCTCTGTATAAGCTAATTACATGTGGTAATTTTGCTTGAAAGGAGACTGACTTGAAAGTGAATCCAATTTAACGGTGAGGAGATTGTTATAAGAAACATTTCATTGTGGGCATGGAAGTCCCTTAAAGTGCTAATTTTTCACATGAATAACTATATTGCCATGGCAAGGATTTTTCAAATTACTTAATATTTGAGAGAGATTATTTGAACTGAGAAAAAATAAAGACAAATAGTTAAGACTTTTTTAATTTTATGGAAACAATTTAGAATCTTATTATGCACACACATTAAAATTAACTTATACTTTCCTCTTCCCACTTGTTCTTAAGATACAGTGAACTACCTTGCTCCATTAAGAAACAAAGCTAAGTTCTTAATTACATATTCAACTGAGAAGAAGCAATTTGTCCATTTTATCAATCTAAGTTTTTCTTATAAAATATAATTTCACTCTTGTAGTTTAATAATTAATTCTCAGAAAAGCATTACATACAGCTTGCATCTATTTTATGAGTAGTTGAAATATGGCAACTACAAAAAACAAGCAGAAGAAATGACTTAAACAAGATCTGAAGCAAAACTTTAAGCCCTGTTTTTTGACTGTAGTTGGTAAAACGAAAGTGTTCTTAGGAATAACATAATCAGGATCAAGGGAATATTTCCAGCAAAAAATTTACAGGAGTTCCTGTCAAATCCAAGGCAAGTACAAGCCTTACAAATAGCAATTACAAGCTAATACCCTCCATATAACTTTGGAGTTTGGACAATGTACAGAGCTGGCAGAGACGTCAGACAGTTTTAAGCCTGAGAAACATGCCCTGTCATATTTCAGGACCACAAAGCCTATTAAAAGTCCTAAAATTACATTTCTTTCTAAGTTGTCATACATATATTAAAATCACCAGTATAACCATTTTATTTTGTTAAATTCAAAATTTCCACATCATCTTTATGAACCAAAAATCTTCTTTGGAACATTATAATGGATGTCATGGCATGCTGACCAGGTCTGTCATTCAGAAAGAGACAGTAATAACTCTGGCTCTATTGGTGCTTGTGACTAATGGTATTCACCTCTATCTATTTGTCCAAATTGCTCTTACCTCAAGATAGCTGTATTAATGAAGTTTGTGTCTCCTTCATAGGGATAGCTACATTCAATGTCGCGTCAGCAATAGTGCAAAAAATATTGGGTCTTTTTAACAAGGCAGAAGAACACTAAAGGATCGTTACAGTTTAATATTTACCATAAAATCAGCAGAGTCCTCCACTGCAATAGTATTCATTGTTCTGTTTTTCCCTCTGCCTAATCCTAATGCCCAGCCCATTCATCAATTTTCTTGTTTAATGACGTCTTGCATGTAGTTTTGAAAGTCTCTGTTTTGTAAAGTATTCAACATAAGATAGTTGTTGCTAAAAATCTTCTTTGGAAGTTCATCAGTTGTTGCTAAAAATCTCCTTTGTATGATATAATTGATAATTGATAATAGGTGAATGAAACATCATGTTTTTGTTCTGTGGGACTTAATCACTGATGATTAACTGAAAGAAAATACTGAAGAATGGGAATGATCTGGAGGGTGTGACATATCAAGTATTTGTACAAATTTGAGGGAGGGGTTGTGAGAGAGCACAACTATAAGAATTTTTAAACTAGATGGCTATGTTAGAGATAATCTGTGCAGTAGAAAAATACAGTGAAACATTGAGGGTGATTAATAAATAGTGTAAATTTATACATTAAGGATAGGAGATTTTCTTGATAGTATACAATTAAGATAATCTCCTGAGGCTGAGTGATGATAATAGACAAATGGATATGATTAAAAATATTACATGCATGTGTAAAATACCATATAATATCAATGTTCACTAATGCTCTTTTTGCACGCAAACACTGATGGAGATGGCTGAGGACACGAGAGATGGAGAATATATGAACTTCACTAAAATGAAGCTCCAACCTGATTCAAATTCCCTAATTTATTGAGGAGAAACAAAGACAAAGTATTCCACTGAGTGCAGAAATTGGATTCAGGTTAGCAGGACAGGGTGACAGTTTGGTTGAATTATTGACTTTTATCTGATTGTCTATTGGGGAGCATTCTTGTTTTTCCCTAAGGCTCATCTTTCCTTCATTGGGTAAAATATTGCCCCTGGGTGCTTAGGGTTAGCAGTCTTCTACCCTGAGTCAACCCAAGCAGGCTTGACCTGTTGGGTATCATAAGAAATTCCACACTCTAAAATTAATATGTACTAAGAAAAATAAGTTTAAGATGGTGAAAACAAGGTTCAGTACTTAATCATAAGGATATAAACACTCCAGAAAATGAATTCTCATCCAAGTTAAATCTTACCAAATTAAGATTTTGATTGGGAAACGTTGGGACATTACATCCTTGGATTAAACTATCTACATAGTCACATTTTAAAATCTTATATCTCTACATTACTGGGAAGCCTCTGGCTGTACAAAATAAATCCTCTCTTTGATGTTCAATGATATCCCATCACCTTACTTAAGCACTATGTAGGGAATTCGTTTCTCAAATGCAAGACCTGTCACTGGCATGCAGTCTAATCACATGACCCTATGATAATTAAGGGGTCCTGGGGACACCCAGAGACACAGAAAGGCCCCAGCTGAGACAAACACAATAAACAGGGAGATCTGGTGACTGTGAATAACCTGAAGACTTAAAAACAGCAGGGAGTAGGGGTTGATTTCCATCAGCATTCCTAGGCTTGTCAGACTGGGAACAATATAGGACTCCCTCAACAGGCCCTTCAGGGGGAATTCAGGTGACTGGCCCACCTCTTCATTGTAGAACCCAGCAATTCGGGAAACATCACCCTTATAGTAGGAACCCAAGATGCATACTACCAACAGTTGATACTAGTGGGACTGAAGGACCAAATATTAACCTGAAAAGGGAAGATGGCAAAATGAAAAACCAAAATACAATCTAAGACATCTAGTTCATCAGGAGCATTTACAGGAGACATTGAAATTGAGGACTTCAAAAGTAACACACTTGAAAACTATGAAAAGATAGCAAATGAAATAAAAAAAAACCCCACCCCTATGTGGCTATGGAGAAAATAAAATTAGAAGTAATCTCTCATGTAAAGACAGAAATAACAACCTTATTTAAGGAGTTTCTCAGTGCAGCTAGAGAAGAAACAGGTAAAAACTACAGGAGCACGGGAAACTGATTGAAACCTTAAATGAACAATATAGAAACCAAGCAGAATTCATGAAATAAACTCAAAGAGACCTCCAAGAAACAAAAAGGTCTATTGAAAGCTGGCAAAACCGTTTGAATGAAGCTGAGGATAGAATTTTGAACCTTGAGAACAGGATGACAATTTGCAATCATGAAAGATAGAAGCTTTAAAAACAACACAGCAGCATGAAATGACCATCCAGCAGCTTCAAGATGATGCAAAGAGAAACAATATGTGATTTACAGGCATCCATGAAGATGCAGGAGTCAATGTAAATGACATAACTAAAATATAAATAGAACCAATAGCAGATATTTTCCCAAACATGGGGAAAATTTTGATATATACTTAAGTGAGGCATACAGTCAACATAAATCTACACCCACACATATAATAGTTAAGATCCCAGACATGCAGCACAAAAAAAGAATACTAAAAGCTGTTATAGAAAAGACACAACTCACCTATCAAAGAAAGCCCATTAGCATCACGGCAGACTTTTCAGCACAAACCCTCCAGTCAAGACAAGCTCAGAGAGAAGTATTTTAAGCCCTGAAAGAAAACAATTATCAACCCAGACTGATATACCCAGCAAAGCTTTTATTTAAATTTAATGGAGAAACAAGATACTTCCATGACAAAGACCAACTGAAGAAATTCACGTCCACCAGACCAATGCAAGAAAGAGTATTGAAAGATATACTAGAGAAAGATAAAAATGGCCACAGTCCCCAGAACAACAGAAACAAAACACCAGGTAGGACAAGCAATTCAATAAGGGGGGAAAAGCAGAAAACAAACAATTGGAACAGAACATGGCAAAGTCGAGCCAGTACATATCAGTGATATCCATAAACATAAATGGCCTCAATTAAACTATCAAAAGAAATAGATTGACAGAATGGATCGAGAAACATGATCACACAATATGCTGCATACCGCAAACGTATCTGACCCAAAAGGAAACTCATTGACTAAAAGTCAAAGGATGGAAAACAGTGTTCCATGCAACAGGAACCCAGAAAAAAGCAGGGGTAACTATTCTACTTGCAAACAATGTGAATTTCAAACCTAAAATTAAAAGAGATAAAGAAGGTGACTACATACTCATTAGTGGAAAAAATTAAGAAGAAGAACTAACAATTATAAATATATATGCACCAAACAGAGGAGCACTAAACTATATAAAACAAATACTAATGAACATGAAATACCAAGTATACAAGAACACAATTGTAATAGGAGACCTTAACACCCCACTGTCACAAAGAGATAGCTCAACTAGACAAACAGTCAGCAAAGAAATAGTAGAACTGAATCACACCTGTGAGTAAATGGACTTAGTAGATGTTTGCAGAGTGTTCCACTGAACCACATCAGAATACACATTCTTCTTAGCTATGCATGGGACATTCTCCACAATAGACCATATAATATCCAATAAAACATTCTTAAGTAAATACAAAGGTATTGAAATTATCACATGTGTAATATCTGATGACAGCACACTGAAATTAGAAATTAATGGCAAAAGAAATTGTAAAACCTGAATAAATACATAGAAATCAAAAACAACCTTTTAAACAACCGGTGGGCTACAGATGAAATTAAAGAAAAAATGAAGCAATACTTACAATTCAATAAAAATGCAGAAACAACATAACATAACCTGTGGTATGCAATGAAAGCAGTCTTAAGATGGAAATATATAGCAATAAATTGTCATATCGAGAAGACACAATGAGCGCAAGTAAACAAACTGATGCTTCATCTCAAGCTTCTAGAAAAAGAACAAGTAAAACCCAAAGCTCATAGAAGCAAGGAAATTGTAAAAATCAGAACACAAATTAATGCAATTGAAACTAAAAAAATTAATGAACCAAAACACAGTTATTTTGAGTGAATAAACAAAATTGACAAACCTCTAGCTAGCCTTATCAAGAAAGAAAAAGAGAAAAATGCAAATCCACGCAATAAGAACTGAAAAAAGGGAATTAATACAGATCGCTTGGAAATTCAAAAGATCATGAATACCTCCTTTGAAAATCTCTACTTACTTACATAGAATGGAAAACACAGAGGACTTGGACAGATTTCTATGAACTAGCATATGAACATATGAACTAGCAAAGCTCAACCAAGAAGTAGTAGCAATTTTGAATAACACAATATCAGCCATGAAATTGAAAATGTAATTAAAATTTTACCAACGTAGAAAAACACAGGTCCTGAAGGATTCATGGGTGAATTCTACAAGAAATTTATAGAAGATTTGATGCCAATACTCCTTAAAATTTTCAATGAAATTGAAAAGGAAACAATCCTCCCAAAATCATTCCTGGAGGCAAGTATTACTCTGATACCAAAACCAGAGAAAGACCCAACCAAAAAGGAGAACTGGAGGCCAATCTCACTAATAAACATTGATGAAAAGATTCTCAATAAAATACTGGCAAATAGGATGCAGCAAATCTTCAAGAAGATTATGCATCACGACCAAGTAGGATTCATTCCAGGAATGTAGGGATGGTTTATCATATGCAAATCAATAAATGTGATACACCATATCAACAAGCAAAAGACAAAAACCACATGGTCATCTCAATAGATGCAGGAAAAGCTTTCCATAAAGTCCAACACATGTTCATGATAAAAATAAAAAAAAAAACCTTTAGAAACTCTGAATACATGGTGTCTACCTCAAACTCATAAAGTCCATCTATGACAAACCAACAGCCAACATTATACTAAATGCACAAAAACTGAAAGTTTTCACTTTAAAATCAAGAAAAAGTAAAGGATGTTCACTATCCCCACTCCTATTCAATACAGTTCTGGAAATAATAGCCAGGGCAATCAGACAAATAGTGAAATTAAAGGAATAAAGTTAGGAAAGGAAGACGTTAAATTACCACTATTTTCAGATGGCATGATATTCTATGTAGAAGACCCAAAAAATTCCATCAAAAGACTATTAGAAGTAATAAACAAATTCAGCAGTGTAGCTGTATACAAAGTCAGCAATCAAAAATCAATAGCATTCCTGTACACAAACAAAAACCTCACCATGACAGAAATTATGGAGATATCACCTTTCACAATAGCATCTAAAAAATGGAATACGTAGGAACCAAACTAAGAATGTAAAATACCTATAGGTTGAAAATTATGCTACCTTGCAAAAGGAGACTGAAGAGGGTATTAGAAAATGGAAAGATATTACTTGGTCTTGGCTAGGAAGAACCAACATTGTGAAAATGGCCATACTCCCCAAACTGTTATACAGATTTAATGCAATCTTAATAAAAATATCATTAAAATACCTCACAGATCTAGAGAAAACACTGCTAAAATTCATTTGAAAACAGAAGAAACCTAGAATAGCAAAGGCAATTCTGGGCAACAAAGACAAGGCAGGAGGCATCTCAATTCTTGACTTGAAACTATAGTACCAAGCCACAGTGATAAAATCAGCATGGTAATGGCAAAGAAATAGACCTGAAGATAAGTGGATCTGATTAGAAGATGCAAACACAAAAACAAAGAAACTCAGCCCCCGATATTTCACAAAGGGGTTAAACTTTTTCACTGGAAAAAAGATAGCCTCTTTAATAAATGGTGTTGGAAAAATTGGCTTTCCACATGCTGAAGACTGAAACTAGATCCATGCCTATCACCATGCACAAAACAAAAATCTAAATGGATCAAAGATCTAAATATTAAAATAGAAACACTAAATCTACTGTAAGACAATAGGTGGAGGTCTTGGAGACGTAGGGGTAGGCAGAGAAGTCATGAACAAAACACAAACTGCACTGGAAACACTTCAGACAGTCAACAACTGGGGTCTCATATTATTGAAAAGTTTCTGCACTTCAAAAGAAATCACCAACAGAGTGAAAAGAAAACCCACAGAATGGGAAAGAATTTTAACCAGCAACCACTCAGACAAAGGACTTATATCCAGAACATATAAAGAATAGAAAAACATCAAGCCCCCCAAATTCAAAGATCCTCTCCAAAAATAGGCATCTGAGATGAACACACAGTTCTCAGATGAATATATACAAATGGCAAATAAATACATGAAGAAATGTTCACCATCACTGGTCATTCGAGAAATGCAAATTAAAACTGTGCTGAGTTTTCATCTCACTCCAGAAAAAATAGCTGCAATCAAGAAATCAACTGATAACAAATGTTGGCGAGGCTGCAGGAGAAAAGGAACACTGCTCCACTGTTTGTGTGAGTGTAGAATGGTACCACCACTATGGGAATCAGTATGGAGATTTCTCAGAAGACTAGGATTGGAAATTCCATTCAATCCAGCTATTCTCTTCCTGGGTATTTCCAAAACAAACCTGAAAAGGTCATGTCACAATGATATATGTGCACCCATGTTCATAGCAGCACAATTTGTAGTATCTTAATCTTGGAAACAACCAAAATGCCCATCAACCGTAGTGTGGATGAAAAAGAGGTGGTACTTTTATACCATGGAATATTACTCAGCTGTAAAAAAGGATTATCTTGAGGCCTTCATAAGTAAATGGAGGCAACTTGAGACTATCCTCATAAGTGAAATAAATAAGTATTGTATTTATAAATATCACATTGTATCTCTGTTCTAATGAATAATAAGAACTGTAAGAACAATAAAACCCAGAATGTGTAATTGTTATTGTAAAAAAGAGGAAAAAGTAGTGCTGTAAAGGATATAACTGCATGTATATTTAAGTGTGTACGATAGATAAACATATTACTGAATTATTGTTGGATTGTTAAACAGAACTGTTTTCACTCTTACGTTTGAATGTCCACTTTGTATACTTTACTTTTGTAACTTGAACAACTATTTCTATGATGAAATATGTAATTTATCAACTAACTAGTGATTTCTTACCATTTATTTTTTTTTAAATTCTGTATTTTTCTTCCCTTTTTTCTGTTTTCCTTTTCTTCTCTTTAAATAAAAAAAATTTAAAAAAGAGATGTGTTTACACACAAAAAATTTGACATTACTACAAGACATAATCAACACATATCTGACATTACCAACACATATTGATCAGAATGAATTCAGACCACACACATATATAATCAAAATTATACTGAATCTATAAAATTTTAAAAGTACATTGCAGTAAAACACACATTATCATTAATTCCTCTCAAATTATTCCTCTTCATTTCATAAACATTTATCACTTCATTCATGCATTCATGACCGTTTTTCTGTGGGGATGGGGAAAAGTACTGTGAATCAAATTCATGACCTTGCCCTTGCCAGCCAATCACTTGTGCCACTGAGCGATATCTCCAGATCATGACACTTTTTGAAGCAATTCTGGAAATCCTTGTTTGCAAGTATCTTTAGGAAAAGAAATCAACTGTACTGTGAATGCTACTATTGATTTTCATACAATAGAAATACACTCTCATAAAACAGTAGAGTTTCTCCTTCTCCATGTTATTCATGGTATCTGGAACCATGCGACTTTTAGACCTTCTCCAAGTTTAAAATTAATGTGGTAGATCAGGATTTTGAACAGCTTCAAGAAATTGAGACACCCAGGACTGTGCAACTAAAGAAACTCATGAAAGTTCTGACTTTCAGCAATGCTTAAGGAAGTGACAAGAAAAATGACATAAGTGTGCTCAAAGTGATGGTGCATATTTTGAAGGGAAATGTATGTTTTATTGTAATATGTTTTTAAACACAGCTGTGTTTTTATCGCAATATGTATGTGTGTGATATTGATGATAAGTATACATATAGGTACATTATATTGCCTAGTGTTGGTTCTGATATAAAGTTAGGTGAAGAAGAATTTATCAATATGAAGACGCTCACTGTTAATACTAGCTGTAATATCGCATCAAAAACTATGAGATAGGACATTAGGGTCATTGCCTCTTGTAGATTTGCAAAAACACAATGACTATCACAGAGTAAAGTAGAAAAGCCAAAACATACCTTAAAAACAGTGAAGAAAAAACAAAGTGTCAGAATATTGGGCATACTGTGTAGATGTACTATATATATATATATATATATATATATATATATATATATCCATACAAGTTTCAGGTGTTATATTTAGTTAGAGGACCACTGAGATATTCCACTGACCACAGTGGTTAGGAATGCACTGATAAAGAATTAAGAATCACAGGAATGAATGTGTTCTGAAATTCCAGGCTTAACATAAACAACCTTTCTGGATATCAGTGATAAGATAGAATACAAAATAATAACTGCTAGTAGTGATATTTTATGAAATGTAAGTTGGGTTCAATTGCATTAGTGAAAGGCATAGTGAGAATAATAACCTGTACATCCTGATTTGTGTAGACTTTTACAGCTGAGTAATAGAATTCTTAGGGACAATATAGATAGGTACTCAAAAGAAAAGATGCTGCCTGTATTGCCTACTCTATACAATAAAAGTAATCAAAGATGGTGATTATAAGTCTAGATCAAATTTTTTAATAATGCCTAATTTTGGAAAGTAGGATAGTTTATCTGGCCCAAATCCATTGATTGAAGTGGATAATGGTTCTTTATGAGGTAAAGAAATACTAAGGCAAGTGTATAAAATGTAGATTTTCTAGTCCTTATCCAAAGGGAACTACAATCCTTTGCTTGTGTAGTTGTACATTGGAAAAATGGGTATACACTAAGTTTTAAGGTTGGACCCAGGATTTGAGTAGACACTGACACCTGAGACCTCAAGTGATAATGTAGATTACATTTTAGTAATAAAATGTAGTGTAAGTATAGACAAGGTAATAAGTTTCTCTTCCACATGTCATTATAGTATGTCTTCAGAGTCCACACACACCTGATGTTCAACTTTTATCTCCAAATTTACAGTTCTGATGGACATATACTTTGGTTGTGGCAGAACCCTGATCTTAGTCCCCAGCCTGTGAAATAGAAATTAGCATACTTTTTATGGAATATACTTTTACTCTTAGTTTTCAAAAGATTTTACTTCAGAACCTAAGAAACTGACGCTCTAAAGAGCATAAGTTTAGCCATTAAATTCCAGTGACTCGGAAATGGGCAGCCAAAAGACCACAATAGAATAGTATTCTAATATTTTGTATTTCAACAAGTAGTTATCTTCTATATTTTTGATTATAAATGTAAGGAGCTATCCAAACTATCCCTATCTCTTTAAATAAATCTATGCATAAACTTAAAATGAATTAGTCATTGACGAACATATTCATTTATCTTTCTTCAATAACAAAATATTTATTGAGAACACTTAGGTAGTATGTAAGTCTCAAAACAAATAGGCATAAAAGACATACTCAAAATCATCCTCCACTTTGTTAGAATTTAAAGTAATACTGCCTTATCTTTCTGGGTGACAGTGTTTAACTAATTCCTCAGGCTTCAAATCAAGCTCATAACTTCCAAATATAAGTTTAAAAATATTCCTGTAAATGATAAAGATAAACACATTTATGTTATATTGTGGCAATAGTAATTATGTTTATCATTTGTAAATTGGTTGTTTTGTCTCTGAGTCTGCTGGGAATAGTGATCGGTTGAGATCATATTGATGAATTGTCAGAGAAGACAAAACAGCTACTTTTGTCTTTAAGAAAAAAGTCATTCCACAAAATGATTAATTACGAACTAAAAATTTGCAGAATAAAAATAGAGATGCCTCAATAAGATCAGTAACAATGTGTGAATTTATTTCCATTTAATCCCTCTTGTGTCATATTCACAGTTAGCTGAATATATGATTTGACTTTTATTAGACAATTTATATGACCTTTTACTAATGACCTTCTCATATGACAGACTTTGAAAAAATACAATTAGGATTAAAGTTCTACAGTTTCATCACTTAATATGAGAAGTATTTAAGTAGTCAATATTTAGATCACAAAATCTTTAATACTTCTTGATACATAGAATGATTTATTAATGTATAATATGTATATGTGTGTATATATGTATATATACAGTTACGTATTAGAATATAAATTCTTCTCTATTTTTAGATGACTGTTCTTAACTGCACTCATAAATATGAGTCATTTTAAGTAATTCTCATCTAATTGAATGATGGCTTCCCTATGTGTATTCAGCATTTAATTTCTAATTATGGCTCCCTTGTTTTAGAAAGGGAACCATAAAGAGATATACTTTTCTTTGTTCTCAAATAAACCACAAAACATACTTATTTAATTAATGTGGCAATATCTATTTTCTATTAAATACTCACTCCTGCCAGAGCCCTATTTATTCCTTCTCTTCCAATCCCATTTCCTGAGTGCCACTATGAGAACAATTAAGGCTTTCAGGACCCAATATTAATCATCTTCTGTTCATTAATATCTAAAGAAACATTTTCCAAATTTCGTATTTTTAACACAATTTCTAATTTTAAAACCTTTGGTTCATACCATATGATCAGTAACTTTAAAATTCTTGCTGGTTCTTCATATAATCTAGTGATTCTGCTATAAAAGATAATGCATAATAAAATTACTACCATTAGAAAAATAAAATTAACCTATAATAAATAGTTTTAATGTACATCTGTTAAGAGCCTATTGTGTGTTTATGTGCTGATTTCTGTGCTGTTTGTGGATACAAAATAAAATTTGATTCAATCCTTGTCCTCAAGTAGTTTCTGATCTTGTGTGGAAATGGAAGAAAGGGAGGAATAATTAAATGATAATGGAGATATGTTTTATATTCTATACTACTACAAATATGTCTATGAATTAATAAAAAAATCTCTATTCTTAAACTATTTCATATGTTTAATTGTAAGATGACAGTTTAGTTAAATATATGCAAGAGTGCAAGGTCTGCATGATACACTGACACTCCCCTTTCTATACTAATTAAGTCTAATGTAGACCAAATAAGCTTAAGGACCTTTACACTAGCAGAAATGCAATGGACAAATGATCAGGTTTGAGTTCAAGTCCAATCCTATTCACTTTACCTGGTTATATGGTACTTTAATTGTATTATGAGCATAGTTTTCTAAAGTGGACAAAAAACCCATGTTTTCTTCCAAGTCTTTGTGGAATTTAAATAAAATAAACTTGTGAAAGTAGATAGTGAGTGCTACTAAGTATCCATCTTTAATTACTCTTCATTAAATGCCAGTAGAGTAAGATATTATAAAATATTCACTAGCAGCTAAAGTTATTTAAAGCACAGTTAGCCTTAGTTTTGAGTATTGGAGGTAAGGTTTCATTTTAGGATCATCTTCCTAAGCATATGTATGAGTTTCTGTTTTTTTTACCTTATCATTGGGAGGTGAATGCTTACTGTGCTTAATAAAATTCTTGAGATGATTCTGATATAGGGGAATGAAACTCCCAAACCTACTATGTCCGTGAACTAGTGTTCTCTAAAATCGAAGAATAAATTTTAGGAACAATGGAAGTAAGAGCAGCATATATTTGTTGAGAGAAAGAAAGCTTCTGTCTGAAGAGAGACAGAAGAGGACCCTAGTGGGTTGCCAAGGACGCTGTCTTTTCTAGGGACTGTTATAGCATAAAACCAAGGGTTCAAGGTGGGGGAAGCCTGGGAATTCACAAGGCAGACGGGCATAAGGTGGGACATAACTATAGTTAGCCAATAAGATCAATAGTTCAGGTAAAATTGATTACATTAGGGACAAATGGGAAAGCAAGTTAGGTAGGAAGTGGGCAATCTTACAGAGCAGTGACTCTTTCCTAGGGGGATGGGAACTATTTAGGGTGTTAATCCTCAGGATATCGGTGCATTTGTATGGTCTTTTGTCTTGTAGCCTGGTCCACAGCAGGCGGCGTCAGCTTCCGCAGCAGTTTCCAGGAATCTGCACTGGCTCTACTGAGGACCTAGCCCTGTCTCACTGCCTATGATATTTCTGACTAACTCAGCTACCTGCTACAATCCCATGAATTCTGATCCTTATCTACATGTCATGCAAAATCCTTTCCACTTGAGTTGGGAAGGATTGAAAACATGATGTTTTTGTTCTTGATATTATGTCACATTATATAACAAAGAGGAAGGATTTTATGGATGTAACTGAAAGTCTCAAATCAGGTCAGTTAAGTTAATTAAGAGGAATACTTTCTGGATTGGACCTGTAGCAATAAAGTGAGCCTCTTGTCAATATTTTTAATTCAGATTACTGAAACTGTGAACATAAGTAACTTGGCTAACCTGGAATCCTAATTTATGGAAAGTAAGAAAATAAATTTCTGGATTTTTTTTAAAGTTAAGAGATCTATGGGAATACATTTATCTAATCTGAGAATTACCTTGATTTAGAATGTTATTTGACAATGTTTTCTGTTGTTTCTAAGTAATATAACTTATGACAAGAAAAAATTCATGTCATAAAATGTAATAGAGAAATTTAAAAATTTTCAAAGACACAGGAAATTGGGAAAGAAATTATGACATAGTAGACCAAAGAACAGAAAACATAAGCATGAGCCTTGATACTGCTTTGAAGTAACTATTTCTGTGAGTACTTCTATGAGCTACAAATGGCAAATTCAAGGGACAAGAATTACAAAATCTCTATATCTTTTATGATGGAAAATTTGTGTGACTTATGAATGTTAAAATCTGCAGTAGAAAGATTTGATTTAATTTTGAGGAAAGTTTTTGAAATATAGGAGCTTGGGAAGGTTTGAAGGATCTTACACCATTATAAATTATAGTGAAATAAATAATTATTTCTGATGTATAGTACATATATATGGAATTTAATACATTTGATATAATGCATGTAATATAATTACATGGTATAATATAACAATATTAAAAATAGCATAATATATATATATATATATATATATATATACATACATACATGCATACAATAAAATTCCACCAAAGGAAATGCTTATAATCATTTTCCCAAATCTCATGCCTATGTGTTTCAATTGTCTTACATATACCCTGAAATTTTGTAATGCATAATGGCATTTTTTCATTGAAATACAAAACTGAGTAGGAGATATATCAGTATAGTAAAAGTCCTATATTTTTTCCTTGGTGCCATATAACATGTCTTTTAGTATAAGATGATAGTATTTCTCCACACAGCTGCTGTTTTTTGGTCTTTTGATATTGAAAGTGTTGAATTAAGCATCTGGGACAGTGTTTTTATGGATTTACTCTAGTCTTTCTTAAAGAACTGTGATTATAAAAAAATACTTATGAAAAAACAGAAAATACTTTGAGACCTGGAACTAGGAACAATATTGTTTTTCTTGGTAACATCTCACTACTGAGGTTTGGGTGACTGAATTATATGCAGTATATATTTGACATAATCCAAGATCAAACTTTTTATTTCACACTGCTCTAATTTAACAGCTAGACAGTTAAATTAATGACAGTCTAACATACTAAAGGCACATTTAAAATGCCAAATTAGTAACAAATCGGTGAAGGCAAAAGTTTTTAAAAATGAAGCTAATATTTCATCATTTGACTATGCTATTGGAAGCTTAATTCATGGAGATATTAGAATTGGAAATCTCCAATTAGGTCAGTAAGGCATTTTCTTAAACCAAAAATAAACAAATGGTGGAATGCTACTTAGTATCATAATGTATAAATGAAATCAAGCTAATCATTTGAAGTTACTTTATTTTGTTCTAGTGCACATTCAGTGTTTCAAATATGATCTTTTGGAATGAAAAATGATAGAAAGCTCAGAAGAGGATTTAGCTTGAAAATATAACAAGTTGTAGCTTATTTCTTTGGTCTTGTCTTGGGGAAAATTATGAAATTAGCAAAATTGTCCATTCTGTTTCCTTGGCTTTTCCCCCCTTCCTTTTCCACAGTATCCCATGCAATGTCTCCCAATTGCCCTTTATTTATTTATTTTTTGAAAAGTATTTAACAAATAAGATGATTTAGATTTCAAGTACTCAAAATTATTTTAAATCAATAATAATCAGTTATATGAGTTTTAGTAACAGAACAATATGCACATGACTGTATGTATACTTGTGTGTGTGGGTGAGTGTGTGTGTGTACATGTGTATGTGTAAGGGATAGTGTGTGTTGCTTGATGGATGATACTTTTGGTAGGAGAAATCCCTGGACAGAAGATATGCAGACATTGGGTAATTTAGAATACTTAATGATTTCCTTAGACTATCTGTAAGAACTGGATGAGGACAAAAAGCTGGGTTTGGAAGTCCCATTTGATCCAGCTATTCCACTTCTAGGCATATTCCCAGAAGAACTGAAAACCATCATACCATAGTGATATATGTGCACCCATGTTTATAGCAGCACAATTTGTAATAGCCAGATCTTGGAAACAACCTAAGTGCCCATCAACTGTGGAATACATAAAAAAGTTGTGGCATTTCTATACAATGGAGTACTACTCAGCTGCAAAGAATGATCACATTGTGATATTTATAAATAAATGGACACAACTTGAGACCATATTCATAAGCAAAATAAACCAAACTCACATGTGTAAATACCATATAGTCTCCCTAGTATGAGAATTGATAAAAGTACATGAAATTTTATGGTAATCATGATTTTCCATTTCAATGCTTTGAAGCCTTTCAATGTTTTCATTCATTGCTTGGAATGCTTTTAATGTTTTCTTTGACTTTATTATGCATGATGGTATGAACAGCTGTTTTGCAGAAAACAGAAAATTATGGTAGCCATTGCTGATTTAATATCATCTTCCTTAAAAGTCCTACCATGCTTCTACTCTGCTATTACCATTGGTTTTATCATATTGTGTCTTATTGGGATTTTAATATATGTGATAGTATAAACAAATCTTTTTATTCAAAATGAGATATTATAGTAGCCATTGATCATTCTCTGTTATTTGATTCAGAACATCCTGTAATTCTTTCATTCTTTTGAATGGTTTTATACTATTTTGTTATGTTTGATATTATTGTATTTGAAACTACACTCAACTATAGCAGAGAAAGAGATATTTTGATAGCTACTGTTAATATCCAGTTGTCTTATTGTAAAGTGCTGTTTTGCTTATGCTGTTCTGTTCTGATATGCTTTGTTCTGCCCTCTTTTGTTTTATTTAAAATAAAAAAACAACCGGATGAGGCATGGAAGAATAATCTGCTTCTGTCTAATAAAAACTGACAGTACTGATCTGAAACCTTAGAATTAGAAGTGCATTAACTGTAATTTAAATATGTCAATTTTGACTGCAATGTGTACATCAGAGAGTTTAATCCCGGAAATAATATTTCTGTAATACATAATTTTAGGTGACTACCAATAACAAAATTGCATTAATTTTAATATAATCACCTTTTTTGTTTTTTTCCTGATCCCAAAATGTAGGTACAATTAAATACACTTGAGGCTGGTTTTCAATATAAAGGAAATTGTTTAGACTATATAAAAATATTATTTGATGCTACTAAATTTGCCCTTGAAAAAAGCTTTTATATGGAATAAATTTAAAATATATTATGATAAAATATGAGTATTTCTAGTCATTGAATTATCATTAAAGTTGAAATTATTATTTTTGTAACAGGAGCTAACATCCAGTAGCATTATAAATAGACAATAACTATTAAGTTATAAGGAAATGTATTGCTAAGTGATGCACCATTTAAAGAGAATTTCAATGGATTATTCACTATCCAAAAAGAGCACAAACTAACTGTAATAAATAAATGCTTAGGTACAATTTTCCTATTTACTTAGTTGTATGAGTAATGTACTCACTGTGACTGACTGAGGTGATGAGGAATGTAGCAATAATTCATAGCGCATTTCATAAGAAAAAAATCAAAAGACAAAGACAAGTATTTTGAAAGAGGAAGGACTCTTTTTAATGTTTTTAAGCATGTTTGTTGAGGTATATTTTTAGAATATGTACATGGTAACATGATGAGGATAAATAACAAAATATTTTACATTTTATTTATATTTGTAATAATTTGACATAATATCATAATAAATGTTATTGAAAGACTTTTGCCTAGGATATGCTGTGGCGGGAGGCAGAACCAGTGGCGGGGAGGCGGGACCAAACAGCTTGTTTACCTTGAGGTCACCTACTACTCCCCCTGTGATAGGTTCCTTTCTCCTTTCCCAGTGGTGTGAAAAGGGGTCCCAGTCAGTAACTTGTGTGTCATCAATGCCCACCCTAAGCGCCAATGCTGGTCAAAGGTTATATGTATACTCTATGCCACACATGCCGGTCAGAGAATGCCAGGCTGTCATGGACTCCTCTCCAATCCTTAGAATAAAGGCTATATTTATTTTATATCTTCTTTCTTATTGTGCCAAAAACCTAATAGTCATTAAGATGTGTTATAATATAAATAACATAGTCAAGTCTTGCACTATAGCATACACACATTGTTTACCCTACTGTTATTAACATGTTTGTGCAAGAATATTTAAAATGGCATGCTCTCTGGAGCATGATTTGCTATGAGTATTCGGCAGGACAAATGAGTGTATCTTATTTAAAGTTCTTAACGATTACAAGCAACATAATGATGCACAACGATAGGAATGATATCTAAAGAGACATAGGGAATTTCACCGGTAATTTTCAGTTTGATTTTTCATGATTCTTACACTGACGTTGGAAGAACTTATGAAAGTGGGCAGCAAATTGAGTTCCTAGAAACGAGAAGCAAATGGAACCATTAGGTCATTTAAGACATTTTTTACAGTTTTTCATCAACGATTAAAAATATTTGTTTGGGAGATGAATTTGTTCTTTGACAAAAATTTTAGGGGAAAGTATTACAAAATGTTCAATCAAAAAGTTTCAGAAAGTTCTGGAGTTTTTTCAATTGACTCATATCTGTAGGCTGTTAAGTCTTCAGACAGCCTGTCCTTTTGGTGGTCTTGGGTTTGTAGCTAAGACTTTTATTTAGAATCAGTAGAAGTGTCTGGCTTCTAAATGTACTTAATAGATGAAAGCAAGCTTTAAATGCCCTGTGGACACACAGAATTGCAATCTGAGTTAAGAGGAATATTAAGACATAATATAGAATAGAAGTAAAGATATTTTCTGAATTCTGTGGAAGTTGGAAACAATATGTGGCAGCAGTCCCAAAACTATTTTATTATTGCTTTGTTCAGGAAAAAGAAAACATCTGTAAAATGGAAATTAGCAAGAGAACATGACATTCCACAGTGTACTGAGCCAAACAAAGATGAAAGGTAGGATTACAGTCAAAGAAAAAGAGGCATGGTAACCTAAAATGACATGTCTATCATTTTATCTAAACATCTACATACGTTTTTCTAATGAGTGAAATGTTTTCATATAGGAGTCCTCTGAAAAATGACATGAGCAACGAGGTTTCCTTTAATGAATTAAGTAACTACTGACATAGGTAGATAGTCTACCTTTAAAAGTATTACAGTCACTTTAGAGTCATTTTACAAAGTCAAATATGATGAAACCTGTGGCTGAAATTATAGCCAACATTTTGGGCACATCTCTGTGAGTAATCATCTATTGCCAAACACATGTATTGTTGAATTCCATCTCTCCTTCCCTCCTTCTCTCTTTCAATATATAATGCAGAAAAAAACTTATCTCTGCATCAAAACACAGTTTCACACAGAAAAAAAATTCATATTTGAATAAGAAAAAATGATTTTATTATTGATGTTAAATTATGATGTTAATTATTATTGTAGAATGAATGATAAATTTGTCTTGAAAACTAATGGAATGACTCATTGTCAATAATATGCATTAAGTACAAATGGCAAATAAATATATGAAAAAAACTTCAACATCGATAGTCATTCAAGAATTGCAAATTAAAACAACACTGATATTCCATGTCACTCTAGAAAGAATGGCCAAGATCAAGAAATCAACCAAAAACAAAATTTAGAGGGATTGTGGGGAATAAAGAACTCTACTCTTGGTGGGAGTGTAGGTTGGTGCAAACACTGTGGGAATCCTCAAAAACCTAAGATTAGAGACTCAATTTGACCCAGCTACCCCAACTCTGAGCATTTTCCCAGAAGTACTGAAAACATCATACCACAGTGATATATGTACACCCATGTTTATAGCAGCACAATTTGTAATAGTCAAAATTTGGAAACAACCCAAGTGTCCATCAACTGAGGAATGCATAAAAAAGATGTGATATTTTTATTTAATGGAGTACTACTCAACTCTAAAGAAAGATTTCATCAAGACTTTTACAGGTAAATGAATGTGATTTGAGACTTAATTCATAAATGAAATAAATCAAACTCACATGTATAAATACTGTATTATCTCCCAAGTGTAAAAAACTGAAAAACTATATATGATCCAAAATCTACAATAAATACTATATAAGGATAAGAAACTGCTCAAAGATGAAAAGTAATTGGCATAAAGGAAAGGAGCAAAGAAGGAAAAGAAAAGCAAAAAAGATATAAATTGGTATATATATATATATATATATGTATACATACATACATACATACATATATAAGATAGCTAAAATGAGTGTACTACTAACTGTATTGGTTCTTGGAAGAAGATACTTAATACTCATATGATTAGATCAATTTTGCATGTCTATATCTGTTCATCTACGCAATCTTTTTGAAGGTAACTATGCAATATTACAACATTTTCAAATTCCTATCATCTTGTTTTGTAAATCTATACAATTACTGTTTTGGGTTTGTTGTTGTTTGTCTTTTTTCCTTTTTGTTTTTCTTTTCTGTGTCTTTTTTATATTAAATAAAAAATAATATGCAATAGATAATGTACTTAAAAAGCAAAAGGAAGAAAAGAAAATGCACTAAAGGATATAACAGCATGTATGTCTAAGTGTGTGGGATTGATAACCATATTACCAAGTTTTTGTTGGATCGTTGAACAGAACTGCTTATAGTCTCACTGTTTGTTCACTTTGTATACCTGAATTTTGTAACATGAACAACTATTTCTAAGAAGACAATATGTAATTTATCAAGTAGTGATTTCTTAATGTTTTTTTAAAATTCTGTATTATTTCTACCCTTTTTTCTGTTTTGCTTTTTTCTCTTTAAATAAAATTTTAAAACAAATAATATGCATTAAGTAAGTCACAGCTTTAACTTGTCATTCCTTCTGCAATGTCACACAAACAAAATGAGTGACTTTTGATTAAATATTTTAGTTATTTGGGATGAAATAGAGTACTTTTAAGTTTATGTTCTAATATAAATAGTATGGTTTGGGCTACACAAACTGTAGAAAACAGGACAAATCATAATAATGATTAATTCAAAAAATCTTTTGAAAAAAATCACATTCTCAGATATATTTATTTTTTCTGTTAATATTGTTGCAGGCAGCTGAGTTAGTCAGAAATGTTATAGGCAATGAGACAGGGCTAGATCCTCAGTAGAGCCAGTGCAGATACCTGGAAACTGCCAGGGAAGCTGACACCTCCTGCTGTGGAACAGGCTACAAGACAAAAGACCTTACAAATGCACCTGTATCCTGAGTACTGATACTCTAAATAGTTCCCATCCCCCTAGGAAAGAGTCACTGCTCTGTAAGAATGCCCACTTCCTACCTAACTTGCTTTCCCATTTGTCACTAATGTAATCAATTTTACCTGAACTATTGATCCTATTGGCTAACTATAGTTATGTCCCACCTTATATCATCTGCCTTGTGAGTTTCCACTCTTCCCCCACATAAACCCATAATTTTACTCTATAAAAGTCCCTGGAAGGACAGAGTTCATGGCATCCCACTCAGGACCCTTTCTGTCTCTCTTCAGACAGAAGCTTTCTCTATCTCATTAAATATATTCTGCTCTTAACCTCCATTGTTCCTAAAATTCATTCTTCGGTTTTAGAGAACACGAACTCGTGGACATAGTAGGGTGGCAGTTCCATTCGCCTATATCAATATCTTTTTTGACTTATTAGTACATGTTATCAGTACATAATGATCACATTCACTGTGTGGAATTGGTATACACACATGACATTTCAATTCATTTTACCACTTCCATTCATCCCCTTTGTTTCTTCAGCATTATATTCATTTGTTTACCTCATAAGACCTTAGAAAGTCAATTATCACGTATACAGTTATAAAACCTGACTAATAGGCCAAAAAAGTATAAAACATAAAAGACAATTGTACTACGTCAATATATGATTTCAGATATCTCGTCCATGCTGGATTACAATAAACTTTTTTGTTACTTCCTATTTTTTAATTGTGTCTTTTATTTCATACCATATATATAGTTTTTCATATAAGAAAATAATGTGATATTTAAGCTTGTATGTATAAGTACTTATTATAGTCTCATGATGCACCTATTTTCCTACAGATATCTCATTTATCCTTTATGGTAGAGTCTTACTCCATTGTGTGTAAATACCATGTTTTCCTTACCCATTCATATATCAGTGGACATATAGATTGGTTCCCATATTTAGATTTTTTTTCTTTTTTTGGTACTTGGCGTCGAACTCATGACCTTGCGCTTGCCAGGCAGGTTATTCCATTGAGCCAAATCTCTACCAGATTTAGATATTATGATGTGCTGTTACAAACATGGGCATGCATTTATCAGTATAATATAATTTCTTTAGGGCTTTTGGGAAGGTACTTAGTAGAGAAACAGCTGGGTCAAGCGGAATTTCTATTTTCAGTTTTTTAGGAATCTCCATAATGATTTCCTTAGTAGTTGTATCAATTTACACTTTCACCAACAATGAGGAAGTGTTCTATTCTCCCCACAGCCTCAGCAGCATTTGTTATTGGCTGATTTCTTGACGATAGGCATTCTTTCTGGAGTGACAAGGAGTTTTAGCATTATTTTAATTTGCATTTCCCAAATGCCCAGTGACATTGAACATTTTTCAGATATTTCTTGACTGTTTGTACTTCTTCATCTAAGAAGTATATATTCATTCTAGATATTCATTTTTGGGTCGACTGTTTAAACTTGAGAGGTCTATTTTCTTTTTGAGTTCTTATATATTCTACAGATTAGTCCTTTGTGCAGTAACTGGAATTTTTTTTCCATGCTGTAGATTGTCTCTCCACTCTTTTGGTGATTTGCTTTGGTGTGCAGAAGCTTTTTTAATTTCATACCATTCCTTTGTTGATTCTTGGTATTATTTCCAGTGCAACATGTGTTCTGTTCAGAATGTTGGCCTATATCTACATCTCCAAGTGTTTTACGTATTTTTTCTTCCAGCAAATACAGTGCTTCTGTTTTGTGCTTAGATCTTGTACCCACTTTGATTTTAAACTAGTGCATGGTGAATGATACAAGTCTAGTTTTAATCCACAGCATGTGGAAAGCCAATTTTCCCAGCATCATTTGTCAAAGAGATTATCTTTCTTCTAATGAAGGGATTTGACCCTTTGGTCAAAGATAATGTAGCTGGGTTTGCTTAGAGTTATTTCTGTATCTTTTTTCTGCTTGAATCATTCTCTAGTCTATTTTTGCCAATACCATGCTGTTTTTATCACTCTAGACTAGTGCTATAACTTGAAGTCTTGGATTTTGATGATTTCTGCCTTCCAACTGATTTTTGTTTTTTGATATCATATTTAATGTAGAGTAAAAAACTAACATATTGTCAGTAGTTAAGTATCAGTAATGTTTATTTGCATGTTATTTCAATTTTATATAGCACATATTTTAGGCTTTGTGATAAAATGTATTTATTACACTTAGAAATGGATTTTTAATATTTTTGAAGTTTGTCAAAATGTTTTTTAAGGAAGAAGAATGAAAAAGTGGCAGAATATGAAAACAAAAGTAGAAAAATTGCTAGAAAATAATAACAAATGGCCTCTACAAGAGAAGAGAAAAAGAAAAACATAACCCTCATGCAATGTGATGGTAATTCCAAGAGGCAAATGATACCAGGTGCTAAGTCTTCTATTAATCTCTGCGTGGCAAAAAAGACTGATGTCCTTTAAGAAACCCAGGGATGTGCTTTTCAAAGTAGACAGTTTTTCTCAAGGAGCATCCTATCTGTTCATGGCATATGATTAAACTGATGACTAATTATTAATCCTTAAACCTACCATTTTTATTCCATAATAATACAATGTAGAGTAGACATATATTGATACATAAGGAAGTTACAAAGAATTACTAGAAAGTCACAATACAGGGACTTACTTTTAAAGTAAGAAGCCACATAGTACAGAGGTAGAGATAAGGAATGAAAGACATTCAACTGGAAAATGGAACAAACAAAAACACAAAGTTACAAATGAAAAAGATTTTTGTTACATTGATAACACCTACTACTTAGCATTGGTATTGGAGAGTTGCATGTCTTGGTCATTTAAATTCCTTTTCCATCCTTGCTCACTTTTTACCCTCTTCCCCAGGTTCCATATTTCTTATAAAAGAGAAAACATAATATATTTAGTAGCATAAAGATCTCAAAATCCATCTATTTTCCATCCATGACTCAAATATATTATTTTTATGGCTAAGTAGTACTCCACTGTGTACATATATCACATTTTATTTATCCACACATCTGTAGACAGCCATGTAGCCCACATTGACAAGTGAGTTATTGTGAATTGTGCTGCTATAAACTTGGATATGCATGTGTCACCATCACATAATGAGCAAAATAAAATGAAATAAAAGGATAAAACATAAAAAATGAAAATCTGATTTAATATTTGAAAATCAGGTAATATAATCCATGCATAAAATAAAATAAAATAATGGTTATCTCATCACACAATAAAATAAAATAATGGTTATCTCATCTGCACAGGAAAAAAATCTGATGAAATTAACTACTCTGCTCACAAGAAAGAATTTTATCAAAATAGTAATAAAATGGGATTTCCTTAATGTGATAGACCTGCAGCCTTCTAAATAAAAGTTCCCTGTTGTGAGCAGGAATAAATTTTTCTTTTAAATTGAATCACAATTTGTATTTAACATTACACTGGTTATATTATTCAGTTAAAAAAAAGAAACACTACCACAAGGGTTACAAAGGAAGGAATACATTTGTTACTTTCCTGTAGACAAAAAAATAGAAATGAATAAGATATGCTTGATATGTTGTGAAATGGAAGGACAAAAGGGAAAAACACTCCTGCCTCCATAGCTGATATTGGAAGAAACTATCAGTGTTGATGAAAAACAGGTAACTGTATTGATTTGAATGATAGTGACTTAAAGCAATATACAGATTCAGTTTTGCATGCATTATCTCAAGAAACATTTATTAGCAATTACTGTATGCCATTATTCTTATAGGAATAGGAGCTACATAAATTAATAAGAGAGAAAGTGAAATCCCTGTCTTAGTTTTCATATTTTCTACTGAAGGAAAATAAGAAAATATATAATTAAAATTTGAAGTTTGTCTAATTTTTCAGGATGGGAATAGGTACATAATCATCTCATAGGCACTTATGTAATACATTAGCCATTTGCCCTTGTTGATGAATAATATTAATAATTTGATTTTAAAAAGCAATGTCACATATGAGCCTTGCCATAGAATATGGAGTATTGATGCTTCATATTGTATGTAAAGCAAAAAAAATTACTGTTGACAAGATGATACGCTGCTGAGAACATGAAAAACTACAAACACAATCTATTCTTGTGTTTGTGGTTTTCATGTGATAACAAAAACTGAGATAATGAAATGATATCAGACATATCAAAACAAACAACATCTTTTACTATTACTATATTCACATCGTTAGTTTGTTGAAATTCAGTCTTTTGAAGTTGTAAAGCTGAACAGAGTAATCTATAGGCATCCCGAAACAGTAGCAACAAGTATAAGTATCCTGTGCACTTTTTCCTCTGTTCCTATCTCAAGCACATAGTTAGGGTGTTTTTGTCCTTGAAGAAGGGGCAGTTAATGACATAGGTTTTTCTCATAAACTTTTACTTTTTAGGAGTATATGTTAGCAGTATGAAATGATTACAGTTCTCTTGTGTAGTTGTTACTTGTGCATAACATTCAGTGTTAGTATAGTTAGCCTGCTATCATTTTCAGCATCAGTTTTCATTTGCATTTCCATGTAATTTTATGCACATATCTAGATAGGAATCTTGCTTCGAGGCTGTACTCAGAAATGACTTACTATATGCTGTGACATACATAAAAGTCAGTTTTTATCGACAAGGGACTTGATGTGCAATAGGGAGTGTAGGATAGCTATATGGAAATATTTTTCTCATGTATTTATTTTTAACGTATAACAAGAAGAAAAACATCACACTTGCATGACTGACAGAAAAAGCACCAAGACAAAAAAAGTCATCTTATTTTCTCTATTTCTTTAAAAAAGCATATGATCTCTTAAAATTGTAGTGTTGTCATACAGGGGGAAAAATTTGTTGCAGCATGTATGACATCCTGGTGAAAGTAGTTCAGTTGGCAATGACAATAGACTCAAGTACAGCCTGGCTACTAACACTGACAAACTTTGGTAACCATTAGCCTGATCTATAACTGTAGGAGGAAGGTCTACGGAAATATAGTATAGTATAATCCAATCTATACCAGGAACTTTTATGCAATGATTTTTCAATTGATAGACTGATTTTACCCTGTTGTGCAGAGATAGTTAAGACTGTTGGACTGCCAATTTCTCTTAGCTCATTGAAAAAATAGGTTTGTGTTAATAATGTTTGGATAAGACATCATGCCTACATCCTGTACTCTGATTAACTACTATAAACACAGCGATACACAATGCATTAATTATTGTAATTCTTCTACTAACCTGTTTTGAAACACCATTTTATTCTTATTTTTATTTATTCCTCTCTAAAATAAAAAAAAGCTGTATGAATACAGTGAAGCATGCCTTCAGCAAATCATTCCAATGCATCTTGATATGGGCAGTAGTTGCACATTTATTTTTAAAAAGAATAAATTATTTTTGAACAATTTTTTTCTATGTTCTGGGTTGAATAATTTCTCTTTTTATTTTGCTCTACCATGTCATATTTTTTTCTTTTCTTCCTTTCTTTTCTTTTCTTCCTTTTTGAAAAGGAAAATTATAGGCAAGTACCAAAGCAAATAACTTTTCTTTGTTTTGGGAAATAAAGGCACTTGAAGGACATAACAAGGTACTGAATGGGAACCTGACTAACTCATTGATATGCTTTATCTATTTCATTACATCATCAGATAAAATTGTTTTCAGTTATAAATCTTCTAATGTTGTCTTCCCCTTTAAATTTTGAAGATTTTTTTCTTTAGTAAAACCATGTGTATGGCCTACCATTTCTAGGAATTTAAGAATTAATTTTGAATCTTCAGTGTATATGTTACAGTGGCATGAAAATAATAGCTGTATGAAGATTTCTCAAAAAACTAAATTTAGAAATTCCATTTGATGCATGTATTCCCCTCCGAGGTATCTTCCTGAAAGTATTAAAGACATCATATGACAAGGCTGCATACATAACCATGTTTATTGCAGCACAATTCACAATAGCTAATTCTTGGATAAAGACTCCATATGCATCAACAGACAAATGGGTAAAAAAAATGTGGTACTTACACACAGTGTAGTACAGTTCTATCATATAGAAAGTTAAACCTGAGTTTTTTGAAGGAAAATGCATACACCTTGAGACCATAATGTGAATTTAAATAAATCAGGCACACAAGATGAAATATCTTATGGTTTCTCTTACAGAAGAAACTCAAGTTATAAATAAAGAGCAAACTAAAAGACAGTTATCAGGGGCTGGAGACACAGCTGTGTCACAGCGTCTGCCCAGCGAGCATGAGGCCCTGAGTTTGATTTCCAGTACAGAAACATAGAGAGAGAAAGAGAGAGACAGTTATCAGGAAATAGAAAGAGAGAGAGAGAGAGATCCTTCTTGAATAGAAAGGGGGTCAAGAGAAGGAGGGAGGAGACAGAAAGGGGATGAGGAAAGGAATTAAGATGTGCTATGTTCATGAATCAACTCCAAACAAGAAATGCAAATATTCTGTACTCCAAACATGTGCCAATAAAAATAAAAAATGATTAAAATGAAAAAAATACATGTTAAAATAGTTGAACTTACCAAGTCACAATATTAATACTAAATAGTTATGATCACTCTGTAGGAGGCAAGTAATTGTAAGCTCAGGCACTAATAAAATTTTTCTGCTTATTGTATGGTCTGCTGCTCTTTTAATTGCAAAATAATGAAAAATTAAAATAAAGGAAATAAGACAGTTACTTGCATGTGCCTTTGAGATAGATATGAATTTTTTCTTTAGTAGATGTTTTCTTCCAAACAATTATTGGTTTAAGTGGCTTTTAACTTTACTCAGTGTAGCATGTAGCATTTGACTTCTCCTACATTAATTTATTAATCCATTATTAGGCACCTACTCCATGCATGAGACGTTAATAAGTACTGAAGATCTGGTACACATAAAACAATCTCTATGCTAATGTTCACACTATAACTGAGGTGACAGTCACAAAATAAACAGTGAAACACTTCAAAAACTGATATAGTATGGGTATAAATTATTCTTGTACCTCCATTCCAATAAAATATGCCACATTGCACGTATGCCATGTGTACTAGTATAATTCTTTTAAGGTGAGTGGGAGTGAAAGTATTCTTTAGCAAGCAAACCCTATGAATTTTAACTTAAAGAATAAATATAGTTTCTACTTAGAAAAAGATATTTGAAGAGACATGGAAGATATTTTTTGCAGAAGGAATAAATTAGAGGAATATCAATTGATAGACTACTTAAACAATTGTGAGATTTGTGCTAAAGAAGCACTGCTATATTACAGCAAATGTTAGAATTCTTCTGAATATGTTTCAACTAGACGATGTTTGTGTTTGTATCAACTACATGGTGCATTTTTGTGACTTCATAAATAAATAGTTATGGACACAAAACACAAGCCTTTTTAATATATTTTATGTCATACAATATCTAAACCTTTTTAATGTTGCATTTATACCCAGATATAAGAAAAGAAATACTATCACCATTTGGTTTTGAAATGAATAGAAACAGTTAATAAAGCTGCTCTTAATGCAGAAATGGAACAATAATGGTTATTTTATGAATACACTTAAAAGAAAATTACTCATACTAGGTAATTTTTACTTGTAATAAAAATACCAAAAGATAATTTCTAAAGTGTTTTGAATAAGTAAAAATCATTTCATATTTTTACATAATTGCATAGACATTTAAAATTTAAGTGCATTGCCTGATGTGGACAATGAAAGTAATTATCATTGACATGAAGAGTACTCTTCCTCCTACTATTCCCATGTTTTCCCTAAAATCCACTTCAGCCTTCATCCTGAATTACAAACATTTTATACTTCATTAAATATGCTAAAAATTCAGGTATGGAACTTGCTTTGATGTCACTAATGTCTGAGATTGATATGCCTGGAACTTTCCACCCACAATTCCAACTACTTGCTCAAAATGGGCTTAAATAATGCTGCCTCCTAAGTCAATTATTTGAAAATAGAACCCATAATGTGAGATTTACTATAATACTCTTAACTTTGTAGTGAATTGAAGTGTTTGTAGCATCTGTAAAATTGACTGATAGTTTCTCATATGGCCAGCAGTTCTACAGAGAATAAGACTTTTATGTTCAGAAAAGCACCAAGGTCAAATAACTGCAAAAGGTGGACTGAAAATGCTACTTCTGATTTTGTAGAAATAGTGAAAGCAGTTTACACAAATTCTTTGCTTTAAGGAAGCAAATGTGTTTGGAGGGAATGAAAATGCTGACAGAAATAGGGGAAAATAAAGACAAACAAATTCATATAGCTCTGCCTTGAAAAATAAGTAGATGAAAATTTGTTCAGATAATCTAGTTAATGTCTTTTAATATTTTATTTTGAGAACTAATGGATTGATTTGTGAGTTCCTTTTTGCCAGGTGTGAAAATATGCTGCCATATATTAGGAAGCAATCACGTAAGCCCATGCTCACCAATGGGGGAATAATTTAATATTCTTCACATCTAGTCTGTTCCTTCATAATATGGAACTTAAACTAAGTTGTCAAATTTGCATAAGAAGCACTTTATGTGAGAACTGGAGAACAGGTTCTTCCGCTTATCACTACCATATGTAAATGACTACAGTTTTTTTTCCAACCATAAATTTGACAGAATACATCATTCTTCCCTGTGAGAATTAAAGAGCAAAGATCTCTTATGGGCTCCTTTCTTTCATTTAAAAATACTCTTCTTAAAGGATCAAGGTTCAGTATTTACATATAGCACAATTATTTTGTATTATATTACCGCCTATGGAAAAATATGTTAAAATGTTTCCCCTAAGTGTCACATTATAAATGAATGCCCACTTCTTCCCTCCAGTTTTCAGTTCTTAGCTTATTAATTCCTTTACTAATATTATCATTCACTAATATCAAGTAGTCTCTAGTTATGTAGTATACTCTAATTCCTGACAAGCAAATGTGTCAATTTACTTGATTCTGATTCCCATAATATCCAATAATTGCATTGCACATTTGAAAGATTCCAAACAAGCCTATTAAGTCTTCTCAAGTTGAAACCCTTATTTAAATCTAAAACAACTATTGCTGAGATACTTGTCAGATCAGCTTTACAGGTTTGCCTGGGACATGGGAGGCAATGCCACACTCAATGGAAGCATGACAGGGATCAGGACCTAAGTGATAAACTTCATAATTCACAGGGAAGTAATTTAATATGCCCTCTTTACTCACTAATATGAAGAAGGAAAGAAGGAAGGCAGGAATATTGGAGAATATTATATAATATTGGAACAAAGATTAAAGTTGGTGTAACCTTAGAGTGCTGCTCAATACTTTCTCTAAAAAGAAAAATAAATAAAACAAAAACCTAAGCTTTATTTTAGAAAGATAATTGATCATGCAAGAAAGGCTTTGACTTTTGGTTTGTTGAGGTGACTTTTGGCTTATGTCTTATATCTTCTAAACTCTACCAATGATTTATAAAAATGTGTCTATAGACTTCTACTCATTTGATGAAACAAGTTTATGCCTAATATTTTATTAAAATGCAATGTTTTCTTTATCCTATACTTGATTCAGGAAAGCTACTTTCAAAAGCAGGATCTAACTAATCCATTTATATTAATGTATAATTGAATTATGACATTTAACTAGCTACTTTTAGGTAAATTTGTGTTTTGACAGGAAGTAAAATCTATGCCTAATTTAATCCCAGAATATGAATCTGTAAATATAAAATTTCAAATTTGGGTGTTTTGATACATGAATATCATAACCTTTGTATAGCTGAAAGATTTTTAATAGTAGTTCATGCCTCTACATAAATTTTACTTGATTAAAAATTTATGAGAATATCTCAAAATCATAATTCTCTTCATGATGTGAACTTTTACTATATTCAAATAGCAATAGAAACAATAAATTAAGCTTGCTTTGCATCTGAAGAGTAAAAATAAACACTGACATATTTCACTGATTAGGTAAAATATTTTTGAAATACCAACTAAATAGGTTTATTAATTTCTAAGTCAATAGCTACTTCATACTTTGCCATTAAGTTATAGTCATGAGTTTGGGTAAGCAAGAAATTTTTGTTTAGGGAAAAAAACCTGAAGCTTGTCCTCATTACTGAAGATATGATAAAGAACAATACAGAAAGCAGAAGTACCTTTTTCATATCCTGGGGGATATGGAGTAAACAAACCTTTGTCAGTGAAGTCAGGTATCAGTATTATTGTCATGTTCATCATGTCCTAGTTCCAATTTCATTTGTAAACTTTTGATATGTATATGTGTGGCTGGTGGAGGTATCTTTAGAGATAAATATGTACCCAGAAACTGAAGTTAAGAAAAAAATGGGAAAATGAAGTTATCTGGCTTATTGCCTATATTCTTAAATATAATGAATAGGTGCTGTGAAATAGATTGTATTGTGCTCAGTTCCATAAGTGGAACTCCTAAAAAATATAATTAAAGTGCCTTTATAAATTAAATAGTTAAGTTACATCAAAAGATTAGAATCCAAATCCGGTGGAATTGATGTTGTTGTCAGAAAAGGAAGGGAGAAAAATCATGTTCAGCTCCCTTCTAGGTGCTGTGCACAGAAGAAAGGCTACTGGAGAATGTGCTGCAAGGCAGTTGTCCACAGACAGGAGGAGCACTTTCACCAGAAACAGAATCGGTCACCCTCCAAGACTACAGGAAGATAGTTTCTGTTCTATAAGCCACGTGATCTGCGGCATCAATACAGAAGTATAAATAAAATACAGAAAGACCATATAATTGTCTGTCTTTTTTGTTTCATTTTTGTTTTAAATGTGAAAACAATTTTGTGAGAAAAAAGTAAATAAACTTTTGAGAAAAATGTAAATAAATGGTCGTATTTCTTTTTGTTTCAAGTAAGGTTACAGTTGTTCCAGAAAAAAAGTAAATAAACTACTGTATTCTTCACACATTCTAGTCACTTAGTTTATTGAAAACATTCCCAGGAAACTGCAGTATGAATAGTCTCTTTTTGTTTGACACTATTAGGCAATAAAAATGAGTTTCATCCTGAGACATTTAAGCTAAAACAGAAATAACAACAACTATATTGCAGAGCCCTTATAATAGTAAATTTTATACATTGGAATATAGCATAAACATATATGTATATAAATATAATCATACATATACATATATAATGTAATGTACATAGATTTCTATCTATCACACTTTGACCTTTTTGTGCATAAGAGTCATAATTTCAGTATGTCTGAGTTGCAACAATTTACTTTTATTTATTTTTGTTTTTTGAAATTTTTTTGGTACCGGGGATCAAACTCATGACCTTGCACTTGCTAGGCAGAGGATTAGCCATTGAGCTAAATCCACGGCCCTGCAACAATTTCTTAGACAAAGAAGCTACTACGCAAAAACGCACTGAATAAATAATTGGTAATTATAGTGATTTCATTTTCCATTTTTATAATGGTCAAACTTGCGGTTTCCACATTCTTTCTGCAAACATAAAAGGTGAAAATAGAACATCTACCATTAAAACTTCATTAACTGGACAATAAGCAAAATAATGCTTTTAATATTTATCTAGCTGTCTAATTTGTTTCAAGATTGCACATGCCACTCTGGTTTGATAGCATACACCTCTAATCACAGTACTCTGGAGGTCGACACAAGAGGATTACCATGAATCCAAAACCAGCCTGGGATACATAGTGACTTCAATGCCAGCTTGAACTACATAGCAAAATCTTGTGTCAAAAAGAAAAAAAGCCATGACTATATATCTTACTGTTGTAACCTACCTAACTAACTAGCTTCCTCGCCGTCCTGCTGGTCTGTATGTGCCCAGAATGACACCCCCGAATTGCTTTTTAAAAGTGAATATTATAGACTTTCTAGCTTCAGCAAATGTTCAATTTCCAGGAATTAGCTCACCACAAGAACCACTCCCTCATACCAGTACTAGCACAACCTGTTTCTATTTGTACTTGCAAAGCTTGTACTGAAGAGCCCCTTAATCAACTCCCCCTGCTGTGTGTAACCCTCCCTATTGCCCCTTAATCATCCAGCTGCTCGCACCCCGCCCTTTGCCTATTCCCCAGCTGTATACACCCCTTACCTCGCCCATTATACACCCCTTACCCCTTAATCGGTATCCCTCGGCCACCCCGCTGTGAGCACCCCACCCTTAGCTTTGCAGGTTTTGCCTTTATGAACCCCTGTCCTCAGGATGCACAGTCTTACTGCTGCAAGGCTGCTGCATCGCTGGGTACCAACTAAAATAAAAAAGCGCTTCCTTTTTGAATTTTTTTTCTTCTTGTCTTTTTGGGTAATGTCGGAGGGTTACAGCTGTTTGGGGTTTGATTTGGGGCTGAGGCCCCACACTTATATGTTTATTCCATCATTTAGGAGAACACAGAATGTCATGAAATAGATTGATATGTGTTCTAAACAGATATTGTAATAACACTTTATAAATATAGTTAATACTTTATTTGTAGTTGAAAAAAGTGCTACATACAGTGCCTATTGAGTTTAGTAGTTAACTTTACAAATGTTTCACCCTTTATTATAAATAACACTTGCAAATTTATATAAAAGAGTGCTACTCAAGGAAATGTCAAAAAGTTACAGGGTTCATGCACATTAGTAAACCAAATTGATGTCTACCTACATATTATAGCAACTACTCTTAATTATAATATTTATTTTTTTAAAGTTCTGGTTTATAAGCATTTGTTTGTCAAAATCACAGTATAGAATTTCAGTCCTCCAGTTATGCTGATAAAAAACACTGTATTTATTCTTTCACTTATGAATAATTACTTTTTTGAGCACCACACTTGTAAAACTGCATCAGAAGAACCAACCAGCATAAATTATGAGTACTGTAGAGATGGCCTTTGGCACAACTGTACTATAACAGTGGATGAGTTAGTTCAATGATAGAGCTCTATTATAAATTTTATTTAAAAATGTTGCATATGATATCAGTACAGTTTCTTTTCTATTTTTAATTATTTCTTTCAATGAAATTCTTGTACACTTGCAAATATTATATCTTAGGTGTCAATAGGCAATTGGAATACATGCAACTCTTTCAAAAGGAAAGATAAACAATCTCTAATCTCAGTCTCTTCATGGTTTTAGAAGATTCTCATTGCCTGTAAATACAGTTTTGGCAGAAAAGATACACTGTATAGTATACATGATGAGCATTCTTTAAAGTATGAAAATATATTTCACTTTCAAGTTACTGCAATAAAAGGTAGCCCAACTGCTAATTTTCTCAAAGTTATGAGAAATGAATGCAATCATAGTCATAAATAGTTTACAGAAATACAATGCTAGGAAGTAATAAAATACTTTACAGAAAGAATGTTATATTCATGGCTTCAGATTGAAAAATTATATAACTATATATTGGCAAAGATGGACAGTCAGATGGATAAATTAATCTCATTTTATTTGGTTCTAAAATAAAAGATTTTTTAATATGTTCATGCAATTTTTCAAATATATATATACGTCAAAATGAATTTATTGCTATGATTGATAATCTTAATTTTATTTTTATGTCAATGTAGACCAATATGTATTTTACATATTCACCAAACCATGCTCAGCATTTATCTAGAATTTTTTCCAGAAGTCTTTCACTAATGAATGTCTGCACACAAGAATTTGCTTTGCTTTGTATTTCCTGGCACTGCTGCATACTTTATATTAGTTGTTCATAATTTGAAGATCATTTTAATTGTGTGTGAATTTCCACAGATGGTTTATAAGAGCCATGTGAGCAAAGAATGTAAGGTATTATGTGTGTGTATAAAACAGTAACTTGATTAATGTTTAATATATAAACAAGTGGTTATAAGAGCATGTTCTTTTCATTACTTGTTACTTATAAAAAACTATGACTTTCAAAAATTCACACGTGTTAATTTCAATGTAAGCAATATAAAACATTAAAAATTCAGTATTTCACTTTAAAAATATTAATACTTTCATTAATTTGGTTTGCTACTTTTTTCAATAAGTAACGTATTTCCTTTAGCAAACATTGGAATCATACTGAAATTCAAATCCAACAATGAAATACTGAAGTTTAACATTTTCTTGATTAGAAACAGATTTATATTAAGAAAATTCAAATGATCTTAAGCGGATTTTAATAACTATATTGAATGAAAAGTATGACTAAAATACTGCCCCACTGTTATGCCTGATTTATGATGTATATATCAAAAATACTAAATATCAGGGTTGAAAATGTTTGGTGAAAAATGACAGATAAAAAATACAGCATAAGAACCCAGGATGGGTTGTGTAAAGTCTTATCCAACTTAAGTGTAAAATCTGCTCCCTAGATAGTATCAAATTTGTGTGATGATTGAGTAATTCAGTTTGTTGATTAAGATAAAAGTTTTGAAAAAAAAAGACAAAAATTTTGGGTTCAAAATATGGGCCTGGGGATTTAGCTCAGCAGCTTAAGCACTTGCCTGGCAATCGTGAGGTCGTGAGGTCAAAGGAAAAGAAAAACCCAAATGGCCAATTAATTATATAAATTTAGACTTTAGTTCTTGGCCACATACTCTACATTCCCAGTAAATTAACTCAAAATAGGAATAAACAACAATGTGTGTTAACTCTTCCTAGCAATTGGTTGTCTTTGCTGATTATCATTTATATACCACTTGGAGGTGAAGACATATCCAGAGTTGATTAAATCTTTCCTTCATATTCTTCCACTCTTGGAAAAACTCTCACTGTTATGTAGCTCATTTTATTTTGTGTCAATTTCACTCTGATTCATAACTATTTATAGTTAAATTTGATGGTTTCTGCAAGAATCACACCATGAATTATTCCCATGTTATTAATAGGGTTTAATTTTACCATTTAAAAGAACTTGCAATAATTAAAAATAATCACCTTCAAAATGATTGATTTTATCAAACTAGCCTCTGTTGACTTACAACTTTTTGAATCCTCAGCTCTTTTTTTAAAATTTAAGACAGGGAATACTTTATTCAAAACCCATCAGAGAAATGGACAGTTTGGGTATGTGACAAAGCATTTATGTTTTAAAGCATTGGTCAGGAATGTGTGACAGCATATACCACTGCATATGAATTAACTGATCAGACCACAACTTTTCATTGTTTAGAACAGAATAAGCTTCCCTATAAAAGCAGCACCTTTGTGACATTTTTGCTATTCCTCTCCTTCTTCTTCACCCTCTCCTTCAACAGAATCCACACCAACCTCCTCACAATCCTTCTCAAGGGCAGCCATGTCCTCCCGGGCCTCAGACAACTCCCCTTCCTCCATCCTCTCACACACGTACCAGTGAACAAAGGCATACTTGGCGTACATCAGATCAAACTTGTAGTCCAGTTGAGCCCAGGCAATGGCTGTGGTGTTGCTCAACATGCACATAGCCCTCTGCACCTTGGCCAGGTCTCCACCAGGAACCATGGTGGGAGGCTGGTAGTTAAGGCCAACTTTGAAGCCAGTGGGGCACCAGTCCACAAACTGGATGGCACACTTGGTCTTGATGGCGGCAATGGCAGCACTGACATCTTTGGAGACTATGTCACCATGGTACAACAGGCAGCAAGCCATGTATTTACCATGGCAAGGGTTACATTTCACCATCTGGTTGGCTGACTCAAAGCAGGCATTGGTGATCTCTGCTACAGAAAGCTGTTCATGATAGGCTTTCTCAGCAGAGATGACAGGGGCATATGTGGCCAGAGGAAGTGCATGCAGGGGTAGGACACCAGGTTGGTCTGGAATCCTGTCAGATCAACATTCAGGGCTCTATCAAATCTGAGGAAAGCAGTGATAGAAGACACAATTTGCCCTATCAGCCTATTCAGGTTAGTGTAGGTGGGGCACTCAATATCGAGGTTTCTAGGACAGATGTCTTAGATGGCCTAGTTGTCTACCATGAAGGCACAATCAGAGTGCTCAAGGGTGGTGTGGGTGGTGAGGATGGAATTGTAGGGCTCTACTACAGCTGTGGAGACCTGGGGGGCTGGGTAAATGGAGAACTCCAGCTTGGACTTCTTGCCATAGTCAACGGAGAGATGTTCCATCAAAAGGGGGGTGAACCCAGAGCCAGTGCCCCCACCAAAGCTGTGGAAAACCAGGAATCCCTGCAGACATGTGCACTGGCCAGCCAGTTTCCGAATTCAACCCAAGATGAGATCAATGATCTCCTTGCCTATGGTGTAGTGCCCACGGGCATAGTTATTGTCAGCATCTTCCTTGCCTGTGGTGAGCTGTTCAGGGTGGAAGAGCTGGCAGTAGGTACCAGCGCGCACTTCATCAATGACTGTGGGTTCCAGGTCTACAAACATTCCCCTGGGCACATGTTTGCTAGCACCAGTCTCTCTGAAGAAGGTGTTGAAGGAGTCATCTCCTCCCCCAATGGTCTTGTCACTTGGCATCTGGCCATCGGGCTGGATGCCATGTTCCAGGCAGTAGAGCTCTCAGCAGGCATTGCCAATCTGGACACCAGCCTGGTCAACGTGGATGGAGATGCACTCACGCATGGCTGTTGCTTCGCAGCTGCCAAGCGGATGGAGACGAGAGGAGAGGTTGCTGCTTCTCATAGTGCGACACTTAGGTGGTCGATGTAGGAGAACCTAGCTCATCTCTTTACCACTTATACCTTCTACATTGCCAGATCTTCTCCATATGAGTAAGTGACAAAAAAAGACCACTTAGTCGTACATATAAGCATAAAAGTGTAAACTGTCTAATGTCCATTGTCCTTATTATTTTTTGTAATGCATACTTTTGGATAAGTGAACATGTGTGAAATAATACATCTGTAAAAACCATTTATGAGTTATTGCTGAAAAAAATAAGATAGTAACTCAGAATTCATTTGTATGTAATAATAAATACTCAATATATCTTTCCATATATTTTTGTTTAGTTTTAATATATTTTCATAACAGATTAAGAAGATAATTCATGCTTAGAAATTTTCTTTTGGTTCAAAAAAGTACTAAAATGTAACTGAGAATATATGAATACTTCATGACTGAAAATAAAATGGAAATTTTGGAGGGTTTATTAGGTGCCTTACACCATGATTGAAATTGCAATTAGCAGTAGTGTATTCAAATCTTAAAAGGAACTGAGTAGATGCTATTTAGAAATGTGTTATGTAAAATCATAACAGAAGTCCACATGCAGGTATTAAACATTTGAAATATAGCTATTCCAAATTAACATGTAGTATCAGTGTTAGTAACAGTGGATTTCAAAGACTTAGTAGGGAAAAAAGAAATTAAAATATCTCCTGCAAGGCATATTATAGTCTACAGTACAGATTACATAGTGTTCAGTCAACATCCATTCTCCCCCTTTGCTGTCGGTAAAAGCTTTGCTTAGTTCGTGAACACCCTGATAAAGATTCATTCCCAGTTTCCTTTGTACTTTAATGTTGCCATGCAACCAGGTTCTTGCTAATGGAACATAAGTGGAAGTACATGCAAGTCTTTCAAAAGGAAAGATAAATGATCTCTCATCTCAGTCTCTTCATGGTTTTAGCAATTCAGACGAGTAGTGCAAGATGAGTGATCATCTTCAGCCAAAAGCTAAAAGCTACATTTTTGGGGTGGCAAAGAAAGTGATATGGTGAGCATGAATAGTGAAAAACTTGGAGTTATGATATCACCTTCAGATCACTTATGACAGGATTATTTTTTGAAAGTAAGGTAAGTTCTATTTTATCTATTATAAAATACTGCATAATGCTCTATGATGACTGTGCAAATATCATAGATGATATTTTGATTTATGCAATAATAAACATTCTTACTTAAATCCATTTGGAAATATCACATATAACATTGCAATGATGTCCCCATTTAGATCTGTAAGAGACTTTCTGTGGGATAGTGCCAGGAGAAGAAACACCAGTTAATAAAGTCTGCATATACTAAATTTGTCTAGAAAATGAGCAAATTTTCATTAAAACGGTGGTATAAATTTACATTTGTTTTAGTAAACACCTTGAGATTATAATAAATGTGAGATGCAATTACAATCAAAAGTAATGTATCAATATGCATGGTCAGTGTTGAAGAAAAAAATCAACCCTATAATATCTGTATGAGGGAACCAATGGTGTATATTTTCCTCTCCATTGTGGACCAGGGAATGGAGATTTCAATAACTCTATAAATGTGTGTTTAAAAATGAATGAATATACAGATTCTACAAAATTAATTGTGTAGTTGAATCATATTTGTTAGGCAAATCTTGATAAGTGCATAATCTGTGCTTCTTCAGGTCTTTGCATTGCTTCTTCCCTCACTTATGTGTACCCTCAAATGTGTCATTTTCATGGAAGATATTTATGATTTCTCTATCTATAAGAACATGTTCAACCACCATACTAAATTCCCTTCCTTTGTTTCATTTTTAAACACTAAAATTATATACATTTTAGAATATATCTGTATACACATATAAACAATATATGTGTATAAAATCTTGGAATATACATATATAAATATATATAATATAAATTTAGTGATTTGATGTATATATGCACACATATACATATATATGTATATACATAGATTATATATGTATATAGATATATACCTATATCTTCCCCATTTAGATATATGACTTAAGGGTAAATTTATAGCCTCATATCTTAGCACAGTACCACACATGACACAGAGTAGTACTCTATATGTCAAACAAACCAATGAATGATCCTGTAATCAATCACAATAAACATGTATTGAATACACAATGTGGAGTAACTATATTAGGCAGTTTGGGAAAACTGTATAAAATTCATGCTTATAGTCTGAAGAAGCAAACAATACCAAGCAGGATTAAAAAAAGAACTGGTAATAACAGACAGTTTGAGAGAGATATTGATAAGTGATTATAGAAGCTTATAGGCTGAAAAATACATGTAGGATTTTAAGAAAATAGGACTTCAGTTGATTTTTAAATGAACAAAATTGAGGCTCCCTACTCTGGGGGAAATAATCTGCATTACTAATTGAGACCTACAACCAATATTTCCTCAAATTTGCATTCACATTTCCAGTTTTCAAAACCTTTACACATATTGTATCATTTGATTCCTATAATATGATTAAGGATGGTAGAGAGGAGATTAATGTCATGGTTATACTTTTGAGGAAACTGACGCTCAAATTTTATTAAGGCCATTTCTTTATAGTTAGAGCAATTGGTTTTTTTCTAATCCTTAGTCCATGTCTGTCCTCAAAATCTGCTAACAAAAGACAGCACTACTATATGGCTAGGATTTATCTCTAAATACATTGATGAAGTGTTTCTCCTGGATATGTTTGTATAAAAGTGGTTGATGGTGTTGCAATAACATATTTATTTGTGTTTGTCTAAATTCCATACTTAGCAAACTCCATAATGGTTGTTATAACATCTATTTCCTAAAATTTTTGCAAAACACAGTATGATTGAAAGGTGTTGATTAGCTTTTTGTATTGTAAAGCAACACAAAACAAATTTTAATGACATACTTTATGAATTAAGTTGTAGATTAAATGGTACATTTGTATAAGGACAGAAACACATAGTGTACATCATTTTATGAAAGGGAAATGGCTACCAATTGGCAGAGTTTGATCAGATCCTTGAAAATATGGATTTGTATGTAGTCCTAATCAGAATAATTGTCTGAGAACCTCCAATTTTCTGTTGTAGGTTTTTATTTAAAAGGTAATAAATTATTTTTATTGAATTATTCAGGCAATAAATTAAGCAACTCTTTATAATAAAAAGAAAAATATGGACAAAAGTTAGAAAAACAGGGATATAATGTCTTGTTTTTACACAGAATTTAACTTCCAAGACCTATTAAAAAAAAAGAGGCCCTAATTTTGACATGTGACTTGAAAAAAAAGAAAAAAAAATCATGTACTTCTATTTTACTACTTGTCTCCCTTGCTTATTATTCTCATATTAGTTGTTTTAATAATGATCAGGGTCATATTAGGTAATATTGTAATATGAATAAAATATGATCAAAATGTCATTTTAAAGTAATTTAAAAATATAAGCCATAACATGGCTACAGTTGTAGCATGCATGTTTCTCAAAGCCTGATCCAAAATAATTTTCAAAGTTGCATTGGAGAAATATTGTATATCTGTATTTATTGTTAAGAACAGCAAGCTATTTTCATATTAGGTTTTAATTAGACTTTTTTTTGATATTCTGGAAACTTAAGTATAGAGAATTGAGTTATTTCTAACACTTTCTCAACACAAGGTGTACAAGAAAACTGTTTCTTCCCATTGTTCATCCACATGCACTGCTTCTACTGTGTTTGACCTATAACCTAGAACATGTAATTTTCTAACATATTAGCATCACTTATATTTATGTATGGTTAACATATATAAATGGCAGTGTTTGATAGACAGAATTTTATATTGATACCATTAAGTCAAATATTATGTTAACTTTCTATTACTATAATGAAATAGCAGGCATCATTAACTTATAAATAAAACTTATAGTTTTATTTTGGCCCAAGATTTTGTATATTCATCTCCAACATCAATCGGTACCATAATTTTGCATTTGTGGTCAGGTGTCACATCAAGGGGAGTGTTTGGGAGACAAATTTCATGTCCACTTTACAATTCAAAATACATATAGTAGCTCTGCAGGATTCTGCAAAGTTTTATCTGTGGTAGTATTATTTAAAAATCAAAGTCCAAATTCTCATTCCAGTTTCAAGGAACATTAAATTTGAGTTCTTACTTAAAAAAATAGCCAGAAAGAAAGTTGCATATTTTAATTATGGCTTAGATGTTGTCTTAGTTACTTTTTACTCATCGCTGAGACAAAATACCTGATGCCCAAAGTTGGGAAAGGAAAGGTTTATTTCTTACAGTTTTTTTTGGAGGTTTCAGTCCATACTCAGTTGGCTCCAAGGCAGGATGGCATGGCGGGGCCGCAGTTCATGGCGACTGCAAACAGCAAGGGGGAAGTGGCAAAAGAGAGAGACACACCTTCTTCCTGCCATTACATCACATCCTGGCTCCACCCCCTAGGAGGGTGTAGCACTGACACCATCAATCCAAGCGCTAGACAATGAACCAGTCACAAATGTACAATGCAAATACATGAGGCCTGGAGGCCACCGACATAAACCATCACAGATGTAAAATATACTCACAAGTTCTCATGTATCTAGAGGTAGGGCTTTGTGGTGACAACTGAATCATGGAGGTGTTATACTCATTAAGTGCTTTAATTCGTTGACAAATTCCTGATTGAATGTGTTATCAGCAGGTGGTATCTGATCAGAGCTAAGACACCATGGATCATGAGTTGAAAAGGTGTATTCTTGACCAAGTCCTTCTCTTTTTTCTCTGTTTCTTGGTTGCCATGAGCTGAACGACTATTCTAAGCCAGGTTCTTTCATGCTTTTCTATTTGGAGCCAACCAACTGTTCACTGAATCTTCTGAAAACTTCAAGTCAGTATAAAACTATCTTGTTTGAATTGCATTTGATCAGTGTTTTGCCCCAGCAATACAAAAGTAAAAACAAACAAACAAACAAACAAAAAAACAGAAAAACCCAAGATATTTTCCAGGATCAGGGCTACAAGTATGACTACATCTGATAATGTGCTTCAAAAGCCTTTGGAACAGGTTCATGGGAGGAGTTTAAAACGTGTGAGAGATGCAGGCTAGAAAAGCCCAAGAATTTTGTGAGCACTGCTTGACAGGCAATAATGATGAGAGTTTAGAAAAATTGGTAGGAATATGGATGTGAGATTTTATTTGACAATGTAAACTCCATTGAAATCTGAACCAGAGCACATGTGTTTTTATTCGGACAAGGGTTTGTTTGTCTATCCCTTAAGACTTTGTGTGAGGTTGAATTCAAAGATGACAGACTAACTAATCTAATAATATAATTTTCATGACAGCCCAAAAGTTCATTCTGTGGCATGGATACTGCTTAAACTGTTCTAGCCAGATTTATCGTGGTAATTCTACAAAAATAATAGAGCTAAAAGATGTGAAATATTTGCAGTTTCACTAAAAATAAATAAATGAAAAGCTGAAGAAGGATGATTATGGAAAATATTACCATTACAAAAGAAGCCAAGGACTTGGCTTCATAATGCTAGGAAAAATACTTTCAGAGCATCTGAGGAAATGGCTATATCCACCAGCTCAGACTCATAGGTGTGAAAATTTAAAGCCTTGAAAGACTTTTGACAGGAGGAGTGCCCTCAGGATGCTGTGCTCATTTGGGGCCACCTAAGGAAATATTTTCCTGAGTTTAGTCATTCAGATACTCAGAGGCCTCTACAGATATGATCTAAAATTGTGCAGTCTTAGAGGCTATCACCTAGATGTGAGAGGAAGGCCTAAGAAGCCAGGCAAGTAGTCCCTGAAATGGAAGTAGAGGAAGCTGTGAAAGAGAAATTGAACACATAGTGTAGACCCTAGGAAGTAGGAGATGGCAGGAATGTGGAATTTCTGCTGACAGAAGTCTAGGCAGCTAGCAAAGCCAGCCCAAGAGATAGGCCATATAGCTTTTATCCTGTACACCTTTGGAGTAGAGCTATCCAAGCCCTTTGGAACTCGCATTTCACTACAACAAGTCTTGGGTGATGGACATAGAGCTTTGAGTTTTAATATTTGTCTTCTAGGTTTCAGTCTTTTTTTGGTCCAATTTCTTTCTAATCTCCTATTCTTTCCTTTTGCACTAGGAATATCTTCCCATGTCATTGTATTTTGGAAGTATTTAAAGTTCTTTTTAATTTTTACCAGAGCATGCAGCTAAAGCTTTGGCTTCAGTTTCAGAAAAGACTTTGGACTTTGATTTTTCAGCATTTCTGGAACTGTTAAGATTCAGAAACATCTGGAAATGAAGTACATATATTTTGCATAAAAAGGTGGAGATATTCCTTTTGGACTTCAGGGGCAAAGTTTTATAGTTTACGGCAAAAATATTCAACAAAAATCTCATATAGACAGAGATGCTTGGATCCTGGGGGTGCTTTCTGCCATTATGTGGCCTTCCCCCATGCTCTTTCTGCCTTAGAGTCAATTATTCATAAAATGAATCCAGTCTTAGCCAAAATAAGCCACTCCTCCGTTACGTTGTATGTGTCTGGTATTTTGTACTGATAATGGGATTGTAACTGATGTAACTTCAAAAATACCATGGTGGGACAAGCACAGGGTACACATTCTTATTCCAAAAGGACTATAAATATAATAAGAAAAAAAATTACCCTGATTCAGGAACAAAATCTAGCAGAATAAATTTTAAAACTTAAAACTCATTGTCTGACATCCAGGGCTGTGATACTTAAGCTTGCTACCTGATTGGTATGAGAAACAGGAGGCATTAAAGCAGCATTCTGGGTGTGCTATGGGGACATGATCTTGAGTTTTATACCTAGATCCTAGCCTCTACTTCTAGGACTCTTTTCCATTTCTCGGTTTCCTGGCTACCCTTGGTTTAGCAGTTTTCCTCTGCCATGCCTTTTGTCCACAATTCCTCTGCCTTGGAACAAGTTAAATTTGAAATACAACTTTGAAACAATAAGCAAAAATGGAAGAGAAACCAGTTCCAAAGGGTTTTGAATATGTGCTCAAGATTAGTCACAGAAATAACCCTGTTCCTGTTTCTAGTTTTCTGTATCAGTCATCTCTTTATCTCTGTGACCACTCTTTTGAGAAAAAGTAATGTAAAACTGGTTTCTATGAGGAGTTTGTAAGTTGTTGATGTGTGTTAGCAAAACCTAGAATGCTGTTAGTGGAGTGTCTTGGTTAGCTTTTCATTGCAGGGACAAAATACTTGACAATGATAAGTTAAAGGAGTAAAGTTTATTTTAGTCCAGGGTTTGTGAAGGTTTCAGGTCATAGTGGCTCCAAGGAAAGGCAGTATACCAAAGGATCAGGACAGAAGAAAAACAGTCCAGAGCAGGACAGACAGGAGCCAGGAAGCAGGAAGCAGAGAGCCTCCCTTTCTATTTTAATTACACTCAGTCTACTACCCTATTACTTGATGCCATGCAGAGAACAATGCTAAATCAATCAGTGCACTGATTTAGTTACCACATAGCTTTAAATCATATTCATATGCCCAAGATCCAGGCATCTCTAGAAAACTCCAGCTATGAATGCATAAGGCTTTGCGGTAATATCTAGATATAAGCTGTAACATGGAGTTTGATCAATGACATTGGTGGGAGCTCAGAACACCAGAGTGCTTATGAGAATATAGACAGGAAAGACTGTTCGCCTGATGCTTCTGGTGGGAGGGAGGACTCTACTGAGAATAGTAATACAGGCCATACATAATACTGTTAGAAATCTTGTCTACATTTTACTCATCTTGTGAGACACTTTGTAAGAGGATGTGTTTAAATTTCATGTATTAATTTACCTGCCAGATAAAATTAAAGACATTTTAACATTTAGACTGTGGCATGTGTTGTACTTACTGCTTCTAACCAGATTTATAGGGGGAATTAGGAGCAAATAGCAGAAGAGGAGGATCTCACAAGCTTTCGGTTGACCAGTAAAAGAAGTGCTTGTAAAGGTGGGGCCAACACACAGGAGATTAATGACGAGATTGGCGAGGTTTAAAAAAAAATTATCTACATTGGGCTAGGACAAGAAGAAAGATGCCCGGAGGATATCTCAGAAATCAGCAAGACCCTACCCATCACAGGCTCAAAAGTGCAATTAGGTAAACATTTCATTTGGGAAGAGAGACTTTTGGCCCCCTACACTATAATGGATGCTTAGCAAATTGGTTAGACAGGGTTCATTTCGTTGTACTTGTTTATCCACACACTCAGATACCAAGACAGTTGTTGTCTAAGCCAAATTTGCTTCTTTACAAGCCCTCATCAGAATTCGGTGGCAGCCACGCGATGATGGTTTTTAAGGCATATTGAATGAAAGGACTGTAGAGTCGTGGACGTTCCACTCTAATTTCAAAGAAAACCTATGGAGGTTATAAAATATGCGGCAAGATTTGTGATTCTTGTCAGGAACCCCTTAGAAAATGTGAGAAGCCATGCAAGTTGAGAGTGCACTGGGAGCTCTAGGAAACTGAAGCCAGAAACATACAACACTAAACCTTAGTTTAGTGCATGGTGATACACATAGGTGTAGTTTTATTTTTGGCATATGGAAAGCTAGTTTTTCCAGGACTACTTATTGAAGAGGTTATCTCTCCTTTTTAAATCTTATTTTCCATTCAGTTTTTTAAAATTATTTTTCTCTTTTTTGTTTTCTCTTTTTATTGTTATCTAATCCTATTCATTTCTTTTAGTGATTGATAGGATCATTTATCTGACTACCCTCTTGCCCTCATTTTTCTTGGCTTAATGGTACAAATTTTACTTTTTCCAGTTTTCTGTTCCCCAACATCATTATATGTCCACATATGATTATTATGCTTCATTAATCTTTAGATAGTTATCTCTACATATTACTATAGAATTATTTTCAACTTTCAGTGAAGTTATATTTATTACATTTAGTAGGTACTTAATTTATATCAATATTTGATTTTTTACTCTTTATAATAATAGCATAAGTATTTTCTGTAGATAGTTATGATATATTTTGGTTTTTATGGTATATCAATATCTAATTTGTCTTTCATGCTATTTTTGTTGCTATCACCAAGGTGGTATATTTGTTGATATTGATTGGTTACCTTTTATTTAGAATATCTGGAATGCACTTGTATCATTAAGAATACTGCATCTTACTCCCAGACACCTGGGTGTTGGATTGATTATAGTGCATTGTCCTCTCCCAAATGAACAGATTTGTTTAGATCTTTGAACATAGGCAGCTACCTATATTTAGTCATGCCAGAGTATATCACTCAAAAGCAGATACTAACTAAAGAGATCTCCATAACAGTGACAAAGTGTTCCCACTATAACTGTACCAAAAACTTCAGCCAAAGAGACAATAGTAAAGTGAAAACATAAGGCAAAAACATGTCTCCAGAAACCCCAAATTACTTCAAAGATGACCCATGGGGCAACAAAGAAGAATAAATATGTGAAGGGGCTGAATTGTATGAAATTGTATAAGAGCAGATAAAGACAGCATGAATTAGAGTGGATGTTCCACTGTAATTTCAAAGCTCAAAGAAAACAAAACTAGATAGATAATGGACTTAAAAAGCAAAGAAACCAGTGAGTGTTTAAAGAAATCATAAATAAGAAATAGCTGAATTAAATAAAATGATACAAAACATGAATGCTAAATTAACCAAAAAAATTAGAATACATGTAAAGGTACCAAACAGAAATCCAGAATATTAAAATTTCTATTGACAATGTGAGTAACAAAGTGAAAATTATAAAGAGTTTGTGTCAGAACTAGGATTGGCTCTAGTAGTATCACTGCCAGCATCACAATTTGTTTTTGCTTGTGTTACAGTATAATCTATCTAAAGATGAAACCCAGGAAAACTAAGATACCTATCCACTCTCTCTACCTTTTTCCCAAGTGGGAATTCAAACTCAAACTGAATTTTCCCACTTGTTTTACATGTCAGTATGTGCATATTGCCAGTTTTTGTTGAAGCTTTTTCTTTGTCTTTCCTTTTTAATCTTTAATTTTCTTTACATTTTCCCCATGATTGGTAGTGATTATTTGTGGCATGGTAGTTTCCAAGAGGACTTAATATAATCATATTGGTAGTTGAAATGTAACAGCATGCATTTTGCGATGTAATTTATTTTTCTGAAACTATATCTGGTTCAATGCTGTAAGTAATGCTTGAGAGTTCTTACTATTCATGTAATATGTTTAATTATCTGTTTTTCTTGTGATTCTTTCAGGACTGCCTTTATTTGAATTCGTTTGCTATACATGTCTTCTCTTGTTTCTATTTAAAACCATTCTCAAGGGCACACGCTAAATTGTGGACCATACTGTGCATGTATGCATAATTTCATAACTTCCTACTCAACATTTTTTAGAATGTCCTTCCCATTTACAATTCCACTAGCAGTGTTTAGGTATGATTTTTCCCTGTGTCTTTGACAATATTTCTTACCAATGGATAATTTTGTTGATCATAAATTGTTATGATTGCTTTAATTTACATAACTCTATTAAGTAAAAGTATCATGTATGTACATGTACTTGCTTTTAACCAATCAAATGTCATATTTAGTTAATTAAATCTATTTGTATTTTGTTTATTTTGCTATTGTATATTGCTGGAGAGGTCCTGAGGATTTCAGGAATTTCATATATATTTGAAATTTTAACCCATTATCCAATTTATATGTTAAACATATATCCTTACTAACTTGTAAATACTTGTTTTTAAATAAAATTATTCATTTTTGTATAATACAACCCATCAAACTCTTTGTCTTTTAATTTTTTTCTTGAATTTTTTAATCTTCCTTTTTAAATTGAGGCCATAAACATTTTCCCCAAATTTTACTTTACCTTCATAATTTTGCCATTTTTTCCAAACTCAGTAAATACAAATCAGTAAAATATTTAAAGTGCTCAAAAACTCCTCATTGTCACTCTGCACTTAATTAATCAGTATCTCTGGCACTGAGCCCTTCAAAATGCATTTTTTTAAAGTTCTTATGATTCATTGATGTATTTGAGGATTTCTCATTTATATGATAGTCAATATTTTTTCCAATTTGAAATCTCTGAAAATTAGGAACATACACATTTTAAAATTGTTTTAACAGACAAGCAATAACTGCACATATTAAAGGAGTAGAATGTGAAATTTTAATGTGTGCATTAATTGTGCATTAATAAAATCAAGCTAATTAGCATCTTTTCACCTGAGATATTTATTGTTATTTACTTGTGGTTAGAACATCTTTGATTTGACTAGGTTGAAATAAATGCAACACTTTGATAAACTGATTGTTTTAAAAAAAGGATGGCAGACCGGTAGGCAGCAGGATACAGAGCCTCTCTGAGAGAGACAGCTCAGGTGCAAGAATAGAACACCCTGGAGAGGTCCAGAGAGAGGGAGATGGATTCTCTCAACCCAGGAAGAAACTGGAAGGAAATGAGCTGCTCGAATATGAAGTCCCGGGGCTACCATTAGAGAAGCTAAGATCAGTGATCATGGCGCTCTCACCAAACCACCTGGAGGCCCAAGATTTGCCTGAGTGCCCAAACCTGCACCAATGCAACTAGCTTGAGTGTTCCCACTTGGATAGCTGAGCTGCCCCTCAGGTGACTTGCCCAGAGCCGCCCTCATGCGCAACTCACCCAGAGGCGCTATGAACACACACCACAGCTGCGCTGATGTCGGAGGTTGGGGAGCCAGTGCAGAACAGAGCCAGAGAGGGACTGGCATTAACCTGCTGTGAGCACTGGGAATAAGACCCTCCCAAGGGAAAGGGGTGACCAACTGGACGACATGTTGGAATCGGGAAGGCATGCCTGAACTGGGAAAGGCAGTGATTTCAGTGGGTTGCTTCCCTCCCAGAGCAGAGGGTGGGATCTGCTTGGCCTGGGTCACACCCCTGACCAGGAACCTATAAGTGGTCCCAAAACGATTACCTATGTGCAGCACGCACTGACGCAGTGAAGGCCCGTGAAGGTTGGCTGGCCCAGAGGAGAGGGGCCAGCATACACTGACTCTACTTGCACCTCATTGGCTGACAGGGGATGGACAGAAAGTCAAATATGAGAAAACAATGCTCTATGTGACAGGGAACCAGAGAGAAATAGGGACAACTCAACCAGCACCTGCAGATAGGTTGAAAAGATATGATATTTTTATGCAGTAGAGAACTACTCAGCTATAACAAAGGAAATACTTGAGGCTTTTATAAGTAAAGCAATACATCTCGAGATCAAGTCCAGGAGTCAGAAGGTTCAGAACCAGTTAGGATAAATATCAAGTTGCTACCCCAATATAAAAACTGAGGGAGTTATTGGGACCAAAAATGGGCAGTGCACTCTGTGGGAGTGAAAGGGGAGGACCTGTCTAAAAAAGGAAGGCAGAGGATATTGTTAATAGGGTAACAGGATTTAAAATCTACATTATTCTCACCACTCTGTTTAGATGGATTATATTCTGTTCCAGTTTGTCTACTTACACTAGATTTGAGGGCACAGAAAGCTATCCCCAATATAACAGAACATATTATGGTAATCATCCTTAATTTCTTATTAACTTAATCTGAAGCCCTGTATAACTTACACTGTCTTGTTATGACTGATCTTATTTGAATCTGGTTTGTTAGATTGTTGTTTGTATATTGACTGATTTTATTCGAATCTGTTATGACTGATAGTATCAAGTCTAAGAGTATGGGCAACTATACTTAAGATGACAAGATTCACTAGGATACCCACTCTGGTTTGATTATTACCTGCATTTGAAGTCCTATAATGTCTCCAATGTTTTGTTTTTATTAATGATGTTATATACTACTGAGACATCATAGTAACCATTGTAGATCACTTTGTATTGCAGGTTTATATGACTTTTTCATTTCAGGTTTTTCAAGGAATTTGTTTTGTTTTGTCTTGCTTGGTTTAATTTTTCCCTCTAATACAAAAAGGATAGATATACATGTAGAGACTCATGCATGCATTGAACTTATAAACAGTTTATGAGAACCAATTATATAATGCATGATGAAATGAGCAGGTACTTTGAAGAAAAAGAGATACTACAGTATCCAGTGCTGATTCCATAACATCATGATGTGAAATCCAGCAATACTATCATTCTTTGTTCAGAGTGATTTTAGCCTGTTTTGCATTGTTTAAGTTCAACATACATGAAGGTATGGACAGCTGTTTTGAAGAGTATGAGAGACACTATGACAACCATTCTTGGCTTTCCTATTGTCTGGTCTTGAATACCTAAAATGCCTTCCTCATTCTGTTTGGATCAGTTCCATACTATGTTGTTTCATGTGAATTCTCTGTATGTGAAGATATGGACAACTATTTGGAAGAAAACAAGAGTCAATATGATAGATAGTGAAGATCTCTGTCTTGCTTTGAAATTTATGTCTCTTACATTGCTTTCTTATTTTCTGTTTTGTTCTGTTTTGTTGTGTTTAATTTTACCCTCTGTTAAATAAAAAACCCTAAATAAATAAATAAATAAATAAATACAGCACTTTGTTATTAACTATAGTCACCATGCTGGGCAATTATTCACCCGTATTTTTTATTCTTTTTAATTCTTCTTTTAGAGGTATACGTTTGCAATGCACAGCAGCCTGAGGAGTGGTTACATATGTACAGAATATCTTGATAAGTTTTACATTCTCTTCCCCTTCCATCCCTCCCATCTTCCCAAATCTTCACACTTCCAGAGCTCTTTGTTGTTTCCACAAGAGTATCACCCTGTTTCCTATCTATCATTTTGCTTTTTAAGTTACTTACTTGTTTCACATATAAGCCACACTGTATTTAACTTTCTGTGTCTGAGTTACTTAACCTTCTGTGTCTGATTTATCACTAGGATATCTGTCTAATTGATACTTTATATTCTTTGACCAAATTCTCCCACTTCCCCTGGTAGCCCCTTGTGCCTCTAGTAGCACCCATTTTGCTCCCTATTTCTTTGCATTCAAATTTTTTAGATTGTAAATGTGAATTAGACCTTATGGTGTCTGTCTCATTGTGCCTGCCTTATTTTACTTAATGAAATCTCTGCTGTCACATATAACAAAATTTGTGATTAATTTTTGACTGAATAGTATACCACGGTGTAAATATACCATCTTTCTAGATCTCTTCATCCAACCAAATAGCCATGTTTGTTTAATTATTATCATGTTCTGACTATCATGAATAATGACATGGTGAGCAAGAGAAGGAAAATTTCATTTCAGACCAAGGATTTTAACGACTTTAGGTATATATCAATTTTAAGATTTCTAGATCATACTGTAATTGATTCACAGCCTATCATGGTCAATATTTTTATTTTATATGTTGCCATTTGTGTCACATTCTTTTGAAAAATATCTATTTAAGTGTTATCCCCAAATTTTATTAAGGTTATTTTTGAATTATTTTGTAGAGTTACATATTTTGGATACTATGTCCTTAGGCAATGTGTGATTTACAGATATTTTTTCTATTCTTCACATTTTTTTCTTTGCTTTATTGATTGTTTTGCATATGTAGAAGTTCTTCTTTATAAAGTCCCCTTTGCCTATTTTTGCTTTTGGTATCATATCCATAAATTATTTACCAGACAAATGTCTTTAATTTCATGTTCTTTTCTAGAATTTTATAGTAACAGTCATTAAATTTAAGTCTTTAAACCATTCCGAATACATTATTAAATAACTACAAAACAGAAAATTTCATTATTCAGCATTGGACATCAAGTCTTTTCAATAGAATTTATTGAAGATTGTCTTTTTCTCAATGTGTCTTCTTGATATTCCTGTGAAAAAGTTGTTGACTTAGACCTAGAGTGTTCTCCTGGATTTTCTAATCTGTTTACTAGTGAATATGTCTCACTTTATGCTAATATCATACTCTTTTATTACTATATCTCTGCAGAATATTTGGAAATCTGGTATTCTGATTCCTACCTCTTTGTCTTTTGTCATCAGGATTGCATGGGCTATTAAGTATTTTGTAGTTCTCTATGAATTTTAAGAAATTTTTTTCTGTTTTGATAAAGCATGACATATGAATTACATAAAGATTGACTGGAATCTGTGTTTAGACAGTATGAGAAATTTAACAATATTGATTCTTATGACACATGGGAATGGAATACCTCTCTTTTGTGATTTTCAATTAATTCTATTAATGTTTTAAAGCTTTAAATATGCATTAATTTGCCTCATTAATTAATTTTTCTTCTAAGTATATTACTATTATCAATTGTCAGATTATTTTTTATTTTTTATTTTATTTTAAAAAGGGTAAAACTAAACATAATGAAACAGAACAAAGCGGATCAGAAGAGAACAATGTAGGTGACACAGATTTCAAATCCAGACAACAGGAGATCTACAGTGGCTACAATAATAGCTCTTGTTTTCTTTTAAATAGTTGTCTATATCTTCACACACAATGAATTCATACAAAACAAAATAATATGAAGCTGATCAGAACAGAGTGATGAAGGCATTACAGGCCTTCAAAACCAGAGAACAGGGAAATCAACCATGGCTGCCATAATGTCTTTCATTCTCTTCAAAATACCTGTCCATACCTTCATTGCTGCTAGTGTATGTTGATGCACATTTTCACTGTTTGTTCCAGGATGGTACTGGAAGTCCCAGCCAGAACAATTAGACAAGGGTAAGTAATAAAAGGCATGTTAATATTAAAGAAAGAAATTAAATTATTTCTGTTTGTGATGACATGATCTTAAATACTAAAAAAACTAAAGATGCCATCAAAGTTGATAAACAGTAAATTTAACCAATACAAAAATCAACATTTATCATAAACACCTAAGCAGTTCAGTTTTTTTCTTTAAAATATAGTAAATAAAAACTTTGTGGAAAAGAATTATTCTGTTCTGAAATAATATTGATGTAATTTCAACAAATATTTATGGAATATTTGCTGTGCACCTGATACATAGACTAATATGAATAAACCTCATACACTACCTTTTCTTGGTAGTATTTGAATAAGGAAAATAACGACTCTGATCTAGTGGCCTGGTGCTGACAATATTAGACACCATATAATTTCCTTGCATTCAAATCGACATTGGAAATATATTGCTGCAGAACCATACAAGCCAACTGGCAATCACCCATGCCCTTGGATCCTTGACTGGGATTCAAATAGGAGTAACTGCCAACATAGAGCAATACTTGATTTAGCATGTAAATGGACAGGCATTCAAAGTAAGTTAAGTCAAGCAATTAAAGGATCTTATAAATTTCTATTAATTTAATATTTTATTTGTTGAAAGTTTTTTATACAATTTTATAATTAAGAAATGAATACAATGTAGAAATTTTTCTTGGAAAATTTTAATCTGGCCTCCTTTCAATATCAGATTTATTAAAGATCTAGATATGGAATGTAAACACCATTCCCTCATCAAAAGTTCAATATCTTCTAAAATTTTTAAGTAGTTTTGCACAGCTACAAGAGGGTCATAATGAGTCTGAAGGGTCACCAAAGTAAGTGATTCACTTTATGTTTTTTGTTTTTCTTTTTGATCATATTTGATGCTGGTAAGGAATTCTCCAGTGAAACAGAACTGTCTTATTTTTTGTTGTAGATTAAGCCATGTCAAATTATCAAGGATTTCTTATTTTGAATTCTTAATTAAATATTTCTTCCTTCAACTGTTAGTTCTCTTAGTTTATTCTGCAATATAATTAATTTTTTAATCCTCCTAGCAAATCTATAATAGAAGGATACATGCTCAGATCTTGCTGATTACTTAGCTTTGAACTGAAAACGTTCTCATTTAAAAATTTGAGCTTGAAAACTGTTGGCATTAGATAAAATTTATTGATTGTTGAATCTTTACTAAGAATGTGATTCTTTTCTCCTTTCCTTTTGTTTAATGTTCTCAGTTTCTTCTATTTAACTCAGTTAAAATAATGTTAAGAAGTTGACAACATCTAACTATGTGAAATTCCATACTTGTTTACATCAAAGAGACTAACATTTTTCAACTCTCATGATAATACCCTTTGTTACATATTTATAGTCTGATTTTAACATATACATACTATATAGGAATAAAATTCTTTTATTAGGTTCTTAATATAGCATTTTCTTTAATGATAGTTTGGTGAAAAGATAGTTCAGAGCTTCCATTTATACTAGTATTTCCCATTGAATGTCAAACACAAAATGCACCTCCCCTTCCTCTCTAGATTGAACCATATCATGGGCAAATGACTATTTTCTGTTGAATTGACTGTGAATGGAACATAGCATTCCATGGATGAATGTCCTTTCCTTGTAATTTTTGTGATGTTAAAGGAATAAAGTCTAGATGGAAACAAGAGCTATCACATTATTGGTAAGCATATTCCACAGCTATGAAGGTCTATTTATATATTGTAAGAATGATTTAAGCATTACATTTTCTGAACTTACTACACCATTTAAAATTAATGGATATTTTGTCTTATATTGCTTTTTAGTTATTAAAGTGTTATACAGCATTTACTCTTTGGATAAATCATTGAATATTAAAAATTGAGGGTTACCAATTAGAGAACAACTCTTGAAGTAGTCATCTGGATGTATAATAACAGAGAGAAAGGAAAATGAGACATGATTTCTGCTGCAAGTCTTGTCTATAAAAATAAAAACATAAACAGGAAATTCTAGTATACACGGTTGCATGCATTAGCAGTGGTACATCTTGAGGGAGCAGAGAAGAAGTTTTGGTTTGAAAATGTCAAGGGAACACCTCTGGGTACAGGAAAAACACCACAGCTGTTGACTGTGTAGTCTCTGGAGTATGGTGAGACTAGTGTGGAATTGTGAACTAATAGTTCTTGAGTGAATGTAATGTAGAATGGAACCTGTCTCTGAAGGCAGACAATCTGTTCAGTAACACCACTTGCAAGCTTTATGACCTAAGGTAAGTCACTAGAAATCTCTGCTTCACACTATCCCCTTTAATAAAACGGAGACGATAGTAGTACCAAATTCATAGTGCTGGAAATGATATGAGTACTTTGAAAACAAAAAGACTCATGTAAATGATGCCATTCCTACCATAATATCTTCAAAGCAGAAATAGCAACAGCATTATAATCATTCATATTTACATCGCTATATCTTGACTGACAGAAGTAAAATATTGAAAATTGCCTACAATATTAGCATGTAATCACATGAAAATTATAGTGATAGCTTATGTCAGCAACCAGGGCAAATATGTGTATGATACTTGACTCTAAAAAATAGAGGATTAAAAATGAGAAATACTAGTGTTAAATAAGTAAGCTAAAAATATGTTTTTATACATGGGGTTAAATTACAGATAATTACTTAACTTCATTATAAAAGTGGAATCCCATAATTTAAGCATATATTTCTAGGTATAAATGTATCTTTAAAAAAATAATTTTCAAACTGTCTAGGGGTTCTTTGGTAAAATCTAAAAAGTGTAATCAAAACGTATGATGAATATATAATTTAAAAGAATTATCACAGTAAGTGTTGCATTACCATTAGCCTTTATCAATGTACTTTCCCTTGCTTCAAACACACTTGTCCCTTCCTTCCTGCCACATTTTGAAGCAATTATAGAATTTTCTTTCATGAATGTCTTTATCAACTTTGACTTAAAAAAATACAGTGATTGCTGCTTTTAAGTGCCATGCAATGGTAAGACAGTCTTATTTAAAAGTTATGTTGTGTCTCATTTATTCACTGGCTCTGAAATAATATAACTTCTTGCTCTTCATCAAAGAAGAAATAATGCTGAAAAGTTGGCATTTCGATTCAATTCAGGACATAATGGTAACCACAATAGTGTAACTAAAGGAATGCAGACCACCTTCATTAATATAAAAAAGAAAACAATGTGAGTACATATTTGACTGGTTAAGATGATACAAAATTGTCATGAAACCAATGATTCAAAGTTAGAACTAGGTAAAAAAATATAGTGAAGATCTTGGCAGAGATGAAACCTATTGGCTGCAAAATGCCAGCACTGCCATTCTATGTTGTAAATTGTAACAGATAAAATACTACAAGATGTTGTGAAATGCACAAAGGCTGAAATGCAAGAAAAATAATCTATATGCACCAATAACCATACTGAAAAATGTAGGTATTATGACAGCTTACTAGCTGAAAGAAAGTATTCATACATTGGTTGTTCTTAGGAGAGCTTTCTCATGGAAATTGCAAGAATGTAAAATACTTAGGGACATCTTATGGGTGTGGGCTTGAGGTTTGTAGACACTGAGGAAATTTGGTTTCCGTAAAAATTGCCTGAGTTTTGATGACAATACTATCTGCTAAGAAATAAAAATCACTGATAACTTGGCTGCTCTTCAGTCATTTTTGAGTGATTAGTGGGTAATTGTGAAACAAAATACACACTACATGAATACATAATTAGTGAAGAACATCTTGCAGTACTTCATGATCACTGTAGCTTTGGGCAATGTATTCTCAAAAAGGTCTTCAAAATATGGCATAAAAATTTATGCCCTTGTAGATGTGAAGACTTTAGGTGAACAGAAAGGTAGAGCATCACAAAAACATACTACAATAGCAGAAAACTAAAAAGATGTCAACTATGCCCTACAAAAAAGGACAAACAAAACATGTATTATCAGTATAAGGTACTTGTGTATGGAAAATGCAGTTTTCATGTATGAAAACTGTCTTGTATGTGATGACTGAAGCAAAGATATTTAAGTGGTAGATTTGTGTTTGCATTTACATTATAGTTCACATAGGATATTTCTGCTGCTTTCTTTTAGGATTTGTAGGAAATAAATAGGTGATATGAAAATGTTGATGTCTAGTCTAAGCACTCATCACATATTTGACCTTTTATTTTATTGATATCTTATTTCCTCTAACTTCACATTGTACAATAAAATAAGAAGCTCCTGACAGAGGACAATAGAGATGACAAGAACCACCTCTCCACCCAAGGAAAGGAAAGTAAGGACATATGCTGTCAGTGTAAGTGAGATGTGTGCATGAATAAAATGCAGTTATTGTGTGAAGATTGCCTAGAGTGACAATTGAAGCAAAGAATATTTTTCTGTAGAGTTCTATTGGTATGTTCATTGTAGTTCATATAGGCATTTATTTATGTTATCTTACAAGTTTTGTAAACAAGTACACAGCCAATGTGAACATGTAGATGCTTATTCTAAACATGCAGCAAGAATTAAATACTTTATTTTATTGATATATCATGTTCCTGTTAACTGCATACTGTGCAAGAACCTCCTAATGAAACAGCAAGACCAATGAGATGTCAAGAATGTCATATTAAAAGGCTGAGAGCTATACACACACAATGTCGTTGTAAGCTATCCATGTGAATGGAAAGTGCCTGTGGTCATGTGTGAAGACAGCCTTAGGTGGAACAACTGAGGTAAAAATTATTTTTTGCAGCATTCTGTTAGTATGCTCATTGTAGTTCATATAGGATTTTTTTGGTACAGTAGATTTTTAATAACAGGTATCTTTTCTAAAAGTACTGCTAACTTTTTAAAACATTTTAATAAAAACATTTAGTAAAGACAAAGTTCTAAAAACATTTATCTCTACATAAAAGAATAAATTAAGCATTTTTTATATAGATGAAAATTAATCAAAAGAAGAAAAACTTTAGAATCTAGAATGAGAGGTTTATACAATATTTTTGACCTTTGACATAAATATGTAAGAATTTAGTTCTGTTTTATTTTTTAGATTTTGTATGCCAAAATAAGTTGAAAATTTTCATGCTATTTTAACAAACTAAATAAATATTAAAAATTCAATACTCCATGTTTTGATATTCTTTCCTGTTAAGCACTGATTGTTAATAGAATAAAACTCATACAATTAAAATTAGTAATTCATGAATAGAAATAGTCTAAAGACAAAATATGGGTATTATATAACCACAATTATGCATATTTATGACAAAATTGACATTAAGTCCCATAATAAATCTGCAAGCTAATTAATCCCCCTCATAGGATTGCATGGACTAAGTAAAGAACTAAGAGAATGTGTGAGGAAAGTAGAGATAATAGACATAAGTATTATCTGGGTCATCTTGGAAGGTACCACACCATGTTTCAGAAATCATATAATTCACGGACAGCTAGGCCTACAGAAATTCACCAGAAAACATCTGTATCTCCACTTTGTTTTATATATTTAAACATTTCAGGACCTTTTAGGAATCATTCTCTTTTTGAAATCTCTAGAACTGTACTGTGAAAATCATCACTATTAACTGACTCTACTTTTGCTGCCCTTGTGGTAAAGAAAACTTATTTTATCAAATAGCAATGTCTTTTGCATTAATTGAGAAGCATGCTTTATTTTGCAAAAGTTCCCACTTACTTTGAAAATGTTTTGAACTATAATTTTTACTTGATTCAACTTTTAAGTATTTCATTACTATGAATTTTTATGTAACTCTAAACTAAACCAAATAAAGAGATAAAAGTGTAATACTTTCTTTCAAACTGCTTCTGATGCCCTTTATTTTTAAGTTTCGTGGCAAAATTGGAGAAAAGTGAACACATTTACTAAGACGCTGCTATCTAGTATGGTCAAATCAAAATTTCTGTACTGATGCTATCATTCTCTAACTTTTAGTATGAAAAGTATGGTACATAATGAGTAATCTTCATACTGTTCTAAGTTTAGCTTTAAAATGCTTAATACCCTGAGAAAATTTGGTTCACCAAAACAACTAGAACAACGTAACCTTCACATGCCACTAAAATGGCATTGGAATTTTGATTTAAGGTTTCTAGCTTAGTGAAAAGCAATGTAGCAACTAAGGTGGCCTGCTGCTAATAGCATGTGGGCAATTTATGCCAAATAAGTTGAAAATCAATAAGTTCAAATTGCAACCATTGGGTATTAACATCTTCTGTTGCAGATGAATATAACTGAGCTTAACATGGCCCGCTTATTTCTAGTACTCCTTGCCCTCTCATAACAAGGCATATTTTATAATTTTTTATTAACCTTTAGTACAGAATTACTCTGAAGTAGGGTTGTGGCATATAAACACTGTCTAATTTACTCACTCCCTAAGGAGACCAAATGACAGATCTACAGTATAACAGAAATTTTTTCATGAAGACTCTACTTAAGATTTCTTTTAAAATACTACATTATATTTTATATTCAGGAAAACTACAGATCGATACATTCCTATGTTCATATAATGGTATGTGAAAGCATAATCCTTTTCCTGACATTACAAATTATAATGGGAGTTTTATTGCGCAAATACATATCATTGTGACAAAGAACTTTGTGTTGCAAAAGAATGTGTTTAAAAAATTGTTAATCATTTTTACCCTTGTTATAAACAGTTTAATTTTAAATCTGTACCCATTTAGTCAACCAACCATAATTGAATTCTTGATTTAGAACCTTGCAAAGGCTCAGACGTATTTTTTGCTTTTAATAAGAAGGATCACTACAAAAGACATTGGAGCTAGATATGTTAAGATATAAAGAGACCAAGTCAGTTATAAGGGAACCAGATTCTATGTGTTCAACTCTGAATAAATCTGTTAGCAAACACAAATATACCCAGACACATCTATAGATACACAAACACAATCACATATGTAGAGCAAGATTTATATTGATCTTAAGTTTTAAAATTACAAAATAATGAAATATAAGATTCATATATATATATAATGGAATAGAAATAAAAATAATTCATTTGTCTTTTGCTGACTTCAATGCAAACTTCCTTCAGTGAAATAAATATTTATTTCAAATATCAAATTTACATATTTCTATTTAAGTTGAACTTTTATATTATTATCTCCATTCTAACAAATAGATAAGATAAAGTCTGTAAAATAGAATGATGTGTATTCTAACTTCTTACTTTAGTTACAAAGAAACGTGTTTGGTTTATGGAAAAATAAACAATCACTTGAAAAATTAATGACCCAATGAAGAAAATTTAAGAGTTCAAGTCACAGCAATGTAATTCCATGCACAAAATATCATAAGACAGTTTTTAAACATATTTCAAAAAAGAACATATAGTAACTGAGATAATTAAAATATGTATAAGTAAATACATTTTAAAGTTAAAAATGCTACACTAACAACATAGCATCATAAGCAATGATATTCTCAGAAGAATCAAAATAAATACTATGCTTCCTTATGGAATTAATAGAAATTCTATAAGAAATGGAAACTTCTGACTTCTTTTCATGATATAAGGCAAAGATAATAGATGTCTCATGCACATCATGGAAGAAGACAAAGGTTTATCTATTTCATCACTTCTCTTATAGTTAAGACTATTCAAAACCAGGTTCACTATGCATAAAATAACTGATCACAAACTCAGGTCAAAATATTTTTCATTAATGGCTTCTGAGCTACCTAAGAGTGAAGGATAGCTGAATGTGGTCAACCTATGGAAACTTTTTCTAGCCTTCATATTAATATATTTGTCTGTTTTACAGAGATTTTTCTACACTATATATATATATATATATATATATATATATATATATATACACATACATATTTTAAACATGTATTTGTGCTAACATTCAATATTCAGAATAATCAAAAACATTCCATTACTGTCTCCATATATATTGGAAAACTATTTTCATATACATTGTAGCTTATTTATGTAATCAGAAATTTTGAGTATTATAAATCTGAGACTTTTATTTAAAAAGGTTAGCAGAAAAGTAATGCAAAATCAAATAATGATCATTGTGTAGCAGATCAAGTACACTATAATTAAAAGAATTGGAGAACTGTGAGGTATAGCAAGTACTTGGCAGCCAGCTTCTATAAACCCTCCAAGAAAAACAAAAAGTAAAACAACATACCAAAAAGTCTTCTATGAAATGAATACAGTTTGTGTCCTTGAAGCTCATGCTGGAATTTAATCATCAATATGATTCACTAAGCAGGGTGAAACATAACCCAATGACATTTAGAAATATGGAGACTTTGTGAAGTGATTACTATTAAATAAAATAATTAAGATGCAGCCCAAAGGATTAAATCTTGGGGATTTGAAGAAGAGATGATTCAGAAAACACAGATTGACATCCACACTACCTGTCTTTTACCATGTAATACCTTATGCTGCTGCAGGACTCAGCCAGCAAAGGACCACTGCCAGTTGCCACCCACTGACTTCTGATAGAACTGTAATCAAGATAAGTTTCTTCTTTTGAAATTGTAACAAGTTTATCATATAGTGTTGTTAGCAACATAAATAAAAGCAATAGAAAATCTCACGAACTATGTTTAATTAACTTAAATATGCAGATATTAATGTGAAATTGTTCTTCACTACTTCCATGCCAACTGTAAAAGTTTAAGAGAGTTTGTTAGATTTTTTAAACCTTTGCTGAATGGTACAGCTTTTCAGAAAAAATGCATATTATAAAAATAGTCTTTTGTTAGCAGTATGACAGATAGTTTGAAGCATCTGATAGCAACTTGGCATCTAACTGTGTTCTGAATTCTGTTAAATTTAAGTTAATTAATACCTTTGAGCTACTATATGTACTTTTTGAAAAGATTGGTTTTTATTTCCACATTAGAAATTCCAGAAAATAATTGTAACATGTTCAAAATTTTGGATCTTCCTATCTTCTAACGAGTCAAAAAATATTTTATTAAGGCATACATTATTCTTTCATTGTTTTCATAGTGAAGTTAAAGAGTTTATCAACCCCCAAAAATCTTGCTGCAGAATTTTATTATGAATCAATAGCGTATGTTAATGTAGAATAGCTCATTATTTAAAATTAAAGAGTAAAGCTAAAGATTATTGTACATGTTGATATACTTGAGATATGTGCCTATTTAGTTCCTTGTTTTTACTTAGTTTTGATTGGGTAGTTCATTATTCTAAGCAATAACAGGTACTTGTGCCAACACAACTGATGAACATCTTCTGTATATAAGAAAAGTTTAACATGTATATTAAATTGTAAAAAGTCACTTTAAAGTCTTACTGTACTGTGCTGTTATTAATAAGTTTTGAAATGAATAAATTGCCCAACATATTCCATAGTTTTGCAGTCAGTGAGGAAATACAGGCATTCAGTAGGAAGAGATCAAATGTAATTTAGATATAAAGAAAGGAAAATATTGTATAATATTATTTACCTACAGCATTCTCCAAGGTTCACAATTTTTTTATATTTTTTGTGGTTGTTATTGGTGATATATAGCTGTATTTTTTTAAGTAAATGAGGAAAGGGATGATTGAGGAAAGAAGACACGACAGAACTTTGAAGAGCAAATACCACTTGCTATAATGATTTGAGAGTTGTAAGTACTGGATATATATATATATATATATATATATATATATATATGATAAACTACACAAAATGAATATAATAGTAACAATCACAATTTATTGAGGATCTATTATGTTAGATGCCTTATTATTTTGAATGCAATAAATTCATGATGCATCATTTCTATTTATCAATGAAAAAACTTAGGTACAGCGGTTAAGTAATTTTCCCAAGGCACATGGGGACAGGATTCAGTCCAGTTTAACTTGACTTTAGGCTTCTTTGGTTTCACTCTTTCATGCCACCTCTTTCAAAATCTTTTTATAAGCAATTCATTTAAATCCATGCTGATCAATAATCAAGCTAGCACCTGGATTTTTTTAAAAAAGTAACATTTTTAAAGAATGATACAGGATAACGGAAATTAATTCCTACTACTCAATCAATTGTATTTTTCATAGCTTAGTCAAAAAGATTCAGCAATATGATTCAAAATCACACGTAATGAGAAACATAAAGAAGACAGTCTTCCCGTTGTTATTTAAATTTCCAGGTTGACCTGATACAATTCCATTTTTACCTTTCCTTCACCAGTAGTTGTACTTAAAACACTATGAGAAAAATCAATTAGATATTCTCTGAATTATTTTTAACTTTCACCTACTTGAGAACAATACCACAAAAGTTATTTTCTGTCTATCAAAGACAGATACAATTATTAAAACTCTATTTTGTCAATTTAAAAAACCACTAAAGTAGCTTTAATTATTCCTGTTCACACAATGCATAGTTTGGAGTAATGATTTTTATGAAAGCAAAACTAAAACATTTGCTATATTTCTCACCAAAAGAAATATTTTTGTCACATATTTATCTTTATTTTTAAAGATTATGTTAATTCTACTTATTACATGAAATTTTCCATTGATCATTGACAAAATCATGATTTTTATGTCATATATAATAAATATGTTCTTTAATACAGATATAAGTTTTATGTAGGTATTGATCCTATGCAGTCAGCCCATTTGGGCTGCTATTACAAAGTATGTTTGTCTGACTCATTTATAAACAACAGAAATGTGTCGCTCACATTGGCTGTAAAATCCGAGTTCATGTCTAGAGCAAATTCAGTTTCCACATAGATATATAGAATACAGGTCGCATAACTAGGGCTAGGAGATGACTTGCACTCTCCAGCTACCTGAACTTCGGCAAAATTCCAAGACTATTTGTCCTTTATATTGTCTTCATAGAAGCAGAAATCAAGTAACAAAGATCCAAAAATTCTTTAGTGCTCCAGTCCAACGAATATTTAGATAGGCTGGTCTAAACTTCAGTAACATTTTTCCCCACCTGAACCTCTGTACAGATTCATACAAATGGACTATCTTATGTATATAATTTAATTAGAGTAGATTGGGGTGAGAAAGATTTGTCAAAAGATTCTGAGATGACTCAGCATTCTGTTGAGCATTTCTTGTTAATCTTATACAGCGAATCAATGAGACACAGCCAGGTTGTGGTACATATTTTTTTTAAAATCCAAAAGACTTATTTTGCTATGTGTCTTTTATTTTCCTTTTGCCTTGACACTACTTTTCTGTTCATATCTCCCTTTTTGTTTCCGCTGGCAGGACCTGTCCTGAGCACTTCATATATCGTCAATAAATGTGACTGCTTTTTCTTTGCCCTTTGTATGTACACTTGCAATTCTCTGCTTGTTGTACACAAAAGCCTGGAATCTGATTTCAGGATTTACCATGAAGTATCATATCATGTCCTTACATGAAGGAAGAATTGAACAAATTCTTCTGGCCTTTTTTATAAGGACACAAATCCTGTTTATGAAGAATAGATCACTTTCCAGCCCCATTTCTTAACATCAGTGCATTGGGCTTCAACAGATGAATTTAAGTAGTTGGTAAACGTACCAGAGAAATAGGTCATTTATTGTACAAAGTATTGGTTCTGATGTTTTTCTCAAATACTCTGGGCAACTCCACACTCTCACAGTCTCAACTGGGCTGGAATGAGGGCCCACATTTCTCATTAGTGTTTTGCAATACAAAGGCTGATGGATTGGAAGATGGAGGTTCATATACCCGCTTCTTTTTAATTACCTTCAGCTCAGCAATCTTTTGTATTTTACAGTTATATATTCTGTTCCTTCTGATTGCATTAGTATGTAATGTCTGAGTTACTCTCTCATTGATAGGACAAAATATCCAATACTTACATTTAAATTAGGAAAGGTTTGTTTTTGCCCTCAGTTTGTAGATGTTTCAGTTCACAGTTGGCTGGATTCAAGACAGAGCAGTATGCAGAACAGAAAGAGTTGATGGCAATACAAACAGGAAGCAGCACATCTTCCTTATTTCCTTTTTTATTGCTTCCTGGATACAGGCCTACTGGCTCTGGCCAGCAGCACCCAAGATGGGTCTTCCCTCTTTAGTAAATCCAACATTCACAGCTAGGACTATGCTAAATTGGAGAACTAATCCAATATGACATAGCTATGATCCAGTAGCACGCATCCATTATTCAATCACTACCAAAACCCTCACCTATAAACATATGAGGTTTTGAGAGGATATCTAGTTATAAACAATAACAATGTCTATGTCCTTTCATAAGAGTTTTCAAAATGGAAATATTCATTTTTAATTTAATGTGTGGATGAGGTTATAAAATGGAAATTCTTATAATTTGCTAATGATTTACCAAATGATAAAGCATACAAAGGCTGTGCAGTAAGAAATGCTTGATTATTTCCTTTTACTTTGCAATTTTCAAGCTAATGAATTCCCTATCATATTTTAAAGGTGATTAATTCTATTTTTAAACCAATAACAAACATGTATTGAATCATATTTCATGGTTTTGAGCCAATCTTAATTGTTGTTGAAATTTATTTTATCCTCTCCTTGGCCAATGAAAGTCTCTTTAGTTTCATTCCTAAGACCTTTGATATGACAATAGTTTTCTTTGACAGTTTTCATGCTATATGGCATTACAATAATTTCATATTTTGCCCTAAACTTGCAGTCTGACGTTTATATGGATATCCTGTCAGTGAGAAAAGATATTTCAGTATTACAACCTGGATGCAAGATTTGCTTATTGCTACTCAGTTAAGATTACACCCAAGTCCTTTAGTAAACTATACTAGATTTTTCTGATCTACTGTATACATTTATATCACTGAATGAAATAAAAATGTCAAAAAGTAGCCTTTTGGAAAATTGAAATTATGCATATATAGTTTTCTATTGATAAATATATATTTTTCAACACAATTGTTTTCATTTTTAAAACTTTTTTTAAAGAAAAAAAGCAAATCAGAAATAAGGGTAGAAATAATACAGAATTTCAAAAAATAAACAATAAGAAATCACTAGTTGATAAATTACATACTGTCCTCTTAGAAATAGTTGTTCAAGCTACAAAATTAAAGCATACAAAGTGGACATTCAAAAAGTGAGACTGCAAACAGTTCTGTTCAACGATCCAACAAAAACTAAGTAATATGATTATCATTTGTACACACTTAAACATACATGCAGTTATATCCTTTAGAGCACTTTCTGTTCCTCCTTTTGCTTTTTAAGTCCATTATCTCTTTAGTTATATCGGGTTTCAGCTTGCTCAGTACCTTACTGATCTGTTTTGTTGTTATTTCCTTTTAATCAGCTTATATAATTCTGTTTTGTTTTTGAGTTTCTCCTCATCCATACCCCATGGATCAGGTTTGGTGGAATTGGGAGTTTGGAAAGGTATTTTATTACCTTGTTTTCTCATGTTCTATTGTTTTTGTTGTTGTTTAGTTTTTTTTAAAGGTAGTGAAATACAACAGAACAAGACGGACAACAGCCATTTGACACAGTGCAGTGAAATTGGTACAGAACGTCACAGCAGGTTACTGGGATAACAGTAATAGGTGCCATAGTATATCTCATTATCTTTACAACAGTTGTTCTTTCAATCAGGTATAGCAAAATTAAACCAAATACAGAACATTACAGAACTTATCAAAACAGAATATTGAATAGAGCAATACAGTTAATGAAAAAAAAAGCAAAACAGTGATAACAATATTTGTCTTCAAAGAGATGGTAGAAGGAAATCCCCCTTATTTGCTATATTGCATATGGTCAACCTCCCAAAGAGGGGAGGTGGGATATTTGATTCTCAGCCCTCACACTGCTAGGCTCAGGGCTGCTTACCAGGGAGGCGAGTAGGTTGCTTGGTTTCCCAACACCCTAAGTTCCAACATCGCATGGATCTTGGGAGACGCTGTCTGGTTCTCCCCCTGGGGCGGCCACCTCTTGCCCGAGCCATGGCTGCTTATCAAGGAGGCGAGCTTGTTGCTTGGTTTCTCAGCACCCTAAGTTCCAACGTGGTGCAGATCTCAGGAGACACTGGCTGCTTTCCCCTCTGGGGTGGCTGCCACTTGCCCCAGCCATGGCTGCTTATCGGGAAGGTGAGTGGGTTGCTTGGTTTCCCAGTGCCCTAAGTTCCAACATGGCATGGATCTCGGGAGATGCTGGCTGGTTCTCCCACTGGGGTCTATACACATGTACTTGTATATCCTATTCACACAAAATTTAATGAATTTTAATTAATTTTTTCTGTACCATTTATAAATCTTTTTCTACACTAAAACTCTTAACTGTATGGGAATTAGATATGTAATAGAATAAAATTATGTTGTGGTTTTTCTACTTATTTCCTTATTGAAAATCTTATAATTTACTATAATTTCTTAGGCAAAATTCATGTACACAACATTATTCAATTTTCCCTATTTTGAAGAAACATTATGATGTTTAACACCAGAAAGTTAATTTTGGTGGATATAAATTCCCAGTCACATCTTCATTTTTGAGTGTCTCATTTTGTAGGACAGTGAGCATTGGTGTGAAAAAAGTCTGATGATGAATTAATTCTTTTTTCTTTTGAGTTTCCTTCACAAATTTCTTTCTATTTGTTCAAAGAATACATCTGTTCTGTGATATCTTATAAAGCTTATTCGAATAAACTGTGTTATTTGTAGCTTTTTCTAGTATCATTCATGTGCATTGTACTCTATCAATGTTGTGTACAAAATTTGTATGTTGACTTTGCCTTGTGTAGTTTTATTTGTTTCTTTCATATTATTTTTCTTCATTTATTCAAAAAATTCCTGTATTCTATTTGCTTCAAGATATTAACTATTTTGTTTACTTATCATTATTATTACTTATTAGTGCATGTATACAATTCATAATGGTTACATTTATCTTGGGGAGTATTTACATCTACATAACACATCTTAATTCTTTTTTCTTTGGTGTCTTCCATTTTTCTCCTTCCCTGCTCCCTTCAACTCTTCTTCTCTTTTCCAAAATCTTGTTTTCCATTTTTTTCTCTTCAATACTTTTTTTTTAAATGCAATTTATCGCTTCTGGGCTTTTGGCTAAGATCAAGTGTAAAAAAAAAGCGATTTGCCTTCCTTTCCTCATCCTTCCCTCCATCTCTTATTCCCCTTCTCACTGGAAAACAATTAAGTACTTCTTAAAGTGCAAAATGAAAGTTAGGTATTAGGAAGTAAAGGAGATCTCTAACTTTTGTTCATTCAGTTGCATTCCTTCTGGATATAGTCATCTTTTCATAATTCTTTCCTTTAAATTCCAACACTTTTTGTTATCTCTTTTCTGTGTTTTCGTAATTCTGAGATTTTAAATGTATTATATTATTTTTCTTGCATCATCAGATTTATTTTGAGTGAGTGCTTTGCAGTTTTGATCTACAGTTCGGCAGCATATTTTTAGATTGTTAAAATTGTTGATAAGAAAGATGTTCTATTTTATTTTTCTTAAGTTTGCTTTTATTTTATTCTTGAACATATTTTGCTCAAGTTAGTTTGAAATTACTTTCCATAAATTTTTCAAAAGAACTGCAATTAACAAAGTCCTAGTAAATTTGATAGGTTTCTCTGCTCTGTGTTCACACAAAGTTAAAAAAATTATGGCTGCTTTCTGTCTGAGATTTCCAAGAGCTGTTTTTTACTTTTATTTTAATATGAAGTCTATATTGTGCCTATGTTGTTCAATTTTGATTCTACTCCTATAAAATTTTTCTTGGCATAGATTTTTTTCAAGAAGTGATTTCTAACATTATCAGAGCTCACAATCATGACATGCTACAATGATGAAATTTACTTGTAGCTAATGTCCAGTTCAAACTTCAAGAAAGCCCAGAGACTGCCTTTAACTAAGACCCCACTTTGTAAGTGAATTTGGTAAAAACCCCAAACTGACGGACCTATGACTTTTTATTGATAGAATCAGGAAGCAAGGAAGAAAGGAGAAAGGACAAAGAAAGGACGTTGGTGCAAGAATTCTTTTTTTTTTTTTAAATCGAACTCACAAGCTTGCACTTACCACACAGGCACTTATGACACTGAGCTAAATTCCAGGCCTGGTGCAAGAATCCTTATAGGGGAAAAGGGAAAGACAGGGGTAAGGCCAGAGAATCTATTATATGACTGACCTTAGGGCCAATCTTAGTAATAAATTGGAATATGAAGAGCAAGAGGGCCAGCATTTGTTTCTTAAGGCAATGTGTTTTGAATCTGCCTGGGCTTGTGGCCCTGTAGGCTTTTAATATCTAACCATCTAACCATGCATTTTGGGAGGATTTTTGGTGTGTGCTTTCCTTTCCTCTGTATATCAGTGTTATACATATCTCTGCCCAACGTCCCCAGATAACGTATCAATGGTGAGATTTCAAATGACTTCGACTACTCTAGCATCTTCAATTATTCTTGTCATAGGCTCTTTATATTCATCTGATATTAAAGAGGAAAACGACACATCCATATTCAGCTGCTAATCTCAAAATACTTCACTGCATTTTCCAATAAATACTGATGTGCAGTGCACATTTCTCCACCCTCTGGTTCATTGGCAGTACTAGTGTTGCTTTCTTCATCTTGCATGGATACGAATAGCATATAGACTCAAAATCAGCTACATTTTGTCACCTATTTGCATTGTATTGGAATTGTTGTTATAAATGTTTTTTAACTATTCCTGTCTTTTTATATGTGGATTTAGAACAAATAAAATACATCATTGCTCTTTATTTATATTCCTAGGATATGATGAATGTGATTTAATTCTAGATTTTTATTTTTAGAAAAAGGATTTAATAATTCTTGGGAGCAAAGCATTTTAGTTTTTCAAATTAAATGTTATAGCTCTACATACTATCAATAAATAAATATTTATAGAAAAACAAATATAAAATATATATAAATATGTGAATGTATATTTATCTTTATTCTTTTCTTAAAAAACTGATTTAATATAAATATATTCGATAAGAAAAATTAGGCTATTTTCATATCACCAGATCCAATTTCTCTCTGTATTTGTCTTAATTAAAAATATTATATTCAGATAAGTCATTGTAAATCATAATAACTTTTTATAACTTGTCTTGCAACCAATGTCAACTGATTTATATCTTCTATGCGCAGTAGAGTCATAGATTGGCTTATATCATTTATTTTCATAAACATAGAATAGAACATTTTTAAATACTAGGTCAGTTTTGTAGACTTCTTAATGTAACACATAATTTTCAAATATGTTCTAAAAAATGTCATGAACTATTCAATTCCTAGGTCTTCAGAAAAGTGTTTTAATTTGACATCAAAAGTTAACAGTATTTGAATTCTCAAGAAGATAAAATTCAGTACATATGTTAGGATGTGCATTTTTAAATTAATTGTTAAATTGATTGAGAAAAAATTAAATTAGGTCAAAATTTCATAGAACCCCCAGACAATCAATGTCATTTTGGAAAGTAGTGAATTAAAATATATTTTAATAAATTCTAATTTGTTTTATGTTTATGGCTTGGAATGCTATACAAATTTTGCTCTTATGTCAACTTTTACCTAAATATAAGAGTTACAGTGAAAAAAAAGGTAACATGAAATAACTTGGAAATCTGTTGTAATATAGAGGGGTCCTCTACCTCCTAGGAGTACTTTTATTTCCTGGGAAGAAAGTATTTCCATTTATTAGGTTACCATTTTGTTATAACAGAAAATAAAATTATGCCAATAGTAAGAGCTTAAAATTTATTCATATTGTTTCTTTTTTATCAGTGATTTTATCTGTAATAGTAAATGTGTATTAAACTGTGTTTGAAATATTAGCTTATGAATGCATACAGGTTAGATAATGAGTGATGAACCATCAAAACTTTTAATGACTTTTGGCGAATTATTGTATATTGTTGTTTGTAGGTGTGTGTATTAGTGCAATTGAAGATTTAAGTGTATAACCAATTAGTTTTCAATTAAGGATATAGAATGTGCACTAAATGATGATTATCAATTTAGATCTGTATTCCTCATTTAGTATCCCCTTCACTTACATAATACTAAAGGATGAATGATAGTTAAACAAGTAATTTTACTCACATTAACATTTCACTTTCAATGAATACACTAAAATATGATTTTCAAAGTAATTTTGCAACAGAACTTCAACAACGTATATTGGATAACTATTATTAAATGGAAATCAGCACTAATTATTCCAATAATTTTAGAAAAATGATGAATATGTTTAGCAGCAGAGGAAAACAATCTTTATAGCACTTTTGACCTTAAACTAAAAGGAAGGGTTTCAAATTAATTCAGATTTATCAAAGTATTTAATAGACTTGAAATTTTGGGAAATCAATCATATTCCATTACAATACATTGATTTGTCTTATATATAATGATTAAAAAGGGATACTATGTACAAATAAATATTAAAATGATGATAAGATTATCTGTTATCATTGAAGTGATTTTGCTTTGCACTTTGAAGTTCCCTATTGGTTGAATCTTTCTGTTTTGAGCATCATTCCAAAAAAGACTAGAAATTATCAGTACTTTTCCACCAGATACATTTTCCAGTTAAGTCAGTTGTCTTAATTTCAACAAGAAAATCAAGTTTTTTCAAGATATGAAATCCAGCCTTATCAATTATATCTCTACTTTGAAACATATAACTGTGCTTAATATAAGTGAGATACTGACCTAATGTATTAAATTGTTAACACTAGATTGGTTCTAAGGAAATCTTCTAAATTTGACGATGTTTTTCTGTACTCACAAACATGGAATTTTTTAAACTTTTTTTCTGTTTTATTAAGTTGGTAATTTCTCTTAATGTAGGCAGAAATTTGGCCGGTTTGATTCAGATTACAGCCATCGGATTTTACAATATTTCTTTACATGCTCCCATCGATTGATTGATTGATTGATTGATTAATTGATTTACCTATCTCTATCAATTTTTATATTTTGAGAAACATATTTTTTCTTTTATTTTTACTATGAGAATAGAAAGGCACATAGTCTGTTCTGTGGCTTTCACTCATGTTGAGAATTTCCAATTTTGTGTCCCGTCAGCTATTGTTTTTTCTTTTGTGTGTATTTGTGGAATTATGGCAGCACCTCAGGAATTTTGCACTGCGCTATATCCCAGCTATTTTAATGGTTTTTGTTTGTCTGTTCTTAATTTTGAGACAAAAAATTTTACTAAATGGCTAAATTTCCCAAGATCAACACAAACTTTTGATCCTTCTGTCCCTGCTTCTCTGAGTGCTGTGAATACAGGCCTGTGACATCATTCCCAGCTATAAATAGTTGACAGTATTTTTGTGCTTGATTTTAGTATTGTCAAATCTCTTTCTAGCCTGCATGTAGGCAGTATAGCCCAGTTTTACCGCATAAGGTCTAAAGGTAGTTTGCCAGGTCTTTTAGTGTGACTGCCATTCAGAAAGCATGTTATCCTCAACAAGATGAAAAACTTCTTTAAACTTCATCTACCTCATTCATAACAATGAGATGATTACAGTATTGTGAGAATTAAAGGTGTTAACATATGTAAAGTGCTTAACATATAGACTGACAAATAGGAAACACTACACATAGATACTAAATGTTTGCATTGCTAATGCATATATTGAGCAGGAGACTATCTACAATTTTCTTTTTCTTTTTGGGGTGAGTGGGTGGGTACTTGAAGTCAAACAAAGGACTTCGCACTTGCCAGGCAGGTGCTATGCCACTGAGCTGTATCCTAAGTCCCTTCTTTTTCATTTTGAAGAGGAAGAATTATATATGTGTCAATCATACTTTTAATATAGATCTTGAAGCATCTTCAAAATTCATTGATAGAAGTTCTTTATTTCATTCAGTTTTGTAACATATAATATCTGTTGAAATCTTTATTTAAACATCTATAGTGGCACAGTTGCATAACTTGTGCTATATCTTACAACTCTCAGTACTTGGCTTCTTCTGGCACACTACAAGGAAAGAGAGTGCATAGTGGAGTTGGCACTAAACACCCACCTGGAAAACAATCTTGAAGATTCAAGGTAGAGACAAAGCAGTAAAAATGGCAGATTTGTTGTTTCATTTTTTAAATAAACATTAGAGGTAGCTATTGAAGCATAAAAGTAGAATTGCTGCCACAAGTTTCAGAGAATGTATTTAACTTAAAACTAATTATGGAAAAGGGATATACCAGATTTCTTTAGGGTAAAAAAAATAAAGTTTAGTTCTTTTTGATACTTACAATTTCTGCAAATTTTTATTTCAACTGATGCATAAGTATTTTAAATCTCATATTTTAACCAAAGTAGTAATCTCTGCTGAAATATGCATTGCCTTCTCTTATGGTTTGTGTCTGGATGGCCTCCCAAAACCTCATGTGGTTATGGGAGGAGGACCTTTCCAAGGCAAATGAATCTAGTTCGTGACTGGTTGACTGGGATTGGTGGTGTGAGTGCTGCACCCACTCTGGGACGGGTAGTCTGCATACAATATAAGGAAAGAAAGTGACTTGCTTCTCTCTCTTGCACTTTTGCTCTTGTCATTTGTGGTATCTGCTGCAGCCGCCATGAATGGTTGCCATTCGGCCACAATACCCTGCCTTTGAGGTAGCTGAGTATGAACTGAAACTGCCACACACTGTAATAAACTTTTACTTTCTTCGACTGTCAGGTATTTTGTCTCAACAGCAAGAGAAAAGTAACCAAGACACTCTCTTTAAAATAGTTTCTTCTCTAATTAATATTTTCTAAATCCATTTTTTTCTTTTATTACCCAACCTGCCTAATGCTTCACTGATATTAATTTCAGAAACAAAAAGGAAATATAATTATGCCCATGATGTAAAGTCTGTATTGAACCCAAAGAGTCAACATTGCAGAGAATGGACTTTCTTTCTTGAGAAATAGTATCTCAAGGAGGCTTTCTAAAACATATTTGTTTGGAGCAAAATCTAACCAGGTCATACTCTAGTGGTCTTTATCACATCTAAAAGTCTATGTTCAAACAAAGGACTTGTTTTCCATAAACATTTATTATTTCCATATTTTCTTTTGATTTCACTCTGATACAGAGGACACATGCCAGGCAACACAACATAGTAATTGATTGCAAATATGTGTCCTTATTTGTCTTTTCTGGACCTTACTGATGGTTTTGGACTTCTTTACTAGACTGCTGATAAGGGAAAAAAATATTCTGAAGTTGATTGAGCCTTATGTTATTTATCATCTGTTCTCAACATCTATTGTACAAATACATATCCTATATTGATAACAATTCTTAACTGAAGATACAAGATTTTTCAAGTTTTATAATATAATATCTTATGAGTACAACTTAAAATGCATACAATATTAGATTAGAAGATTAAGAAGACGGTGTAGACCTAGTCAATCAGGGACCCAGAAACATTTGGGAAAAATTCAAGTATTAAGTCAATAAATGATTCTGATCTTGACAGTATTTTGTCCATAACAGTTGTTCAATAAAAATGTATTCTACAAAATTTTATTGAATAAAATTACTCTACAGAGAAATGCAGAGTTAATTATGTATAATTTGGGAAGTCCTCAGTATGCTGAAGAATACTGAACAATGCAAAATGTTACCCAGAGGGTCTTTTATCATGGAGAACTATTATTAGGGATTTATCATTGCCATTTTTATCAACAATTTTAAGACAAAATATGTAAATAAGCTTATCAAATTTGTAGATTACATAGCTTGCCCAAATATCAAATATATTATGATGACTTAATAAGAAAAAGCTGACAGTCAGAAATGATGAGCCTCAACTATTTCAAAGGGTCCTATTAAATCAGAAAAATTAATGACTATATGATAAAGGGAAAACACTGTAAGTAGTGTTTATATAAAAGATACAATTTCATAGACTTAGGGTCAGTGCAAGATATATGATATCGCTGCTATCAAAATACCAAAATATAGTTTTATATTCACATTAAATATACAGACCAGAAAAAAGAAGATCACATTCTTCCTCTGGTTAGATAATACAGTAAATGCTAGGTTCACTTGTGGCAACAATGCTTTTTTAGAGTAACAGAAAAAACAGTATTCTGAGTGGGTAAGATCTTGGGAAATTAAGAATGGAAACAGTGTGGGAAACATGGTACAAGAGTCTTGAAATGTTTTCATCCAGAGAAAAAATACAATTGGATGTATAAAATTATGTCCATGTATGTAAAGCACTGCCAAGCACTTACAGTAATATGTCTTTCATTCCTTGTTGTTTTCATTCATGCATTCATTCAATATACCAGTCTTTCTTCTAAGATCTATAAATACAGAAGAGAATGGGTCTATACCCTTACCTCATAAAAATTATCAAATATGTTTCCTTGGTTTTGCTCCAGTTTTTGCACTGGATTTAGACAATTTCATCTATTTTTTGGCTTCATGATATCCAGCACATTTCTAATTATGTTGACATTCCACACAACACTCACTATCTGTAGTCAGAGCTCTCCCCTCTGACTTCACTTGCATTTGCTTGTTAAAGAATCATTAATCTGTATCAGGCACTATTCCACATACTTCATATATAGCAAAAAAAAAGACAGATACATTAGTGTTATTCTCCTGCGGTCTACAATCTACATGAAAAGACATGTCAAATATTCACACAAATAAATAAAAATTAACACCTGAATTCTAACAATGAGAACTAAAACTTGAGGTGACAGTATATGAATGAAGAAGGGGTTGATGTTCTACAAATAACATTTAAAATCAGAACAAAAATGTAACTAAGAATTAACGAGAAAGAGTATTTATGAATGAGTAGTCAAAGCGAAGGAATAGCAATTGTGAAGTCATTGAGAGGCTGTCTTTTTCTTGTCCTCTGCTTACAAATGGTTCACTGACATGCCAAACAGTCTTCTGAAACTGAGAACATTTGCCTCTCCCCTTATTTTGTCTGTGTCAGTCACACTCAAGATTTTCTGCTTTCTCATATGCCACATCTAGTCCATGCTTTTCCTTTTGCTCTTCCTTCTACATATCTCAATTTTGCCCACTCTTCACAATCCCTGTTGTCTCAATCTCAATTCAAACTAATAGTCTGGCAACCACGTTACTGAAACATTTTCTAGCAAATTTTCTTAACAAATATTTTTACTTACCTTATTTCCTTGCTCAGAGTTGAAAGAATTTAAATGTACAAAAATATAACCTTGCTGGGTGTGGTGTTACACACTTGTAATCCCACCACATGGGAGATTGAGGTAGGAAGAACACTGCAAGTCTGAGACCACCCTGGGCTACATGGTGAGTCTAGGCTAGCCTGGGCTACATAGCGAGATCTTGTCACAAAAAACCCTAAAAAACGTATTATCTCTGGGAGAGATAATGATGGTCATGGTCAGCAATGTGGTAGCATCAAGGGGAGGGAGAGAGATTCTGAATTTCTGGATTGTGCACTGGAGAAAAGTAGGTACCTTGAGGCAGAAGGTATAAAGAAATCAGATGCAGGAAAGTATAAGAAGTGAGAAGCTCATTGAATCAAAGTCCAGTGTCAAGAGGAATTAGAAAAGGAAGTTAGACCACTCCGGGCTCACTGCACACATTACCCCAGGTCCTATATACACACCATCTTGGTAGAAGAGCAGGCTGCTGAAAGAGGGACTTGACAATTTTAGAGTTGGCCTAGCAGATAAAATAGGCTCTCGGTCACTCTAGCCTCTCTTCTGGGACGAGAATCATTGCCAGTGAGATACTGTCAAACAAGAGCTATAGAGAAACTGAAAGCCTGTGACCAGGGTCTGATAGGATGAAATTTGAAAACAAATGCATCACTCTGATTAGGTACCTGGATCTCAGCACCCACTGGGCTATGATCCAAGGGATGCAGGATTGAGCAGCATCAGGAAGCAATGGGAACCCGGGAAAGAAGAGGCCAGAACAATACATAATCAGTGACTCGTTCCTTTCCCATGCACCAAAAGTGCTGTGCTTACAAGGACATTCTCTGCGCTGCTTACATCCTCTCTTGGGTGTGAACTGGGGAGCCCTAAAATCCCTAGCTGGAGACTGCTGCATGCAGATAACCTGAGAACACTACCAAGTCCACTGGTTAGAAATTGACACTTTTATGACAGTAACAGAAAAAGACTGCAGGCAGAAGGGTACATAGTAGTGCCTGGTTTAGTGGCTTTGGTTGATACACTAAGCAAAAATTTCGTGAAAGGAAAAAACCACATACACACCACTGTAGGGTTTAACATGTAGCAAAAAGGATGAGAGTTAAAAGTTCCTAGTAGAAGGTCACAGAGAACCTTATGCTGGCCAATTATACCACATCTTCCCCAAATTAACTAATTAGAGTCCACGAAGATGTACTAAACATATATCTATGAGACAATGAATTTTAATCTTAGATACTTGGGCTGCAGAAGTGATGATTGTGAAAAGACAGATTCAGATTTAAAAGATGGGTCTGATGCATGTGATCATATACTCAAAGGTACCTTAACAACAAAAGCAAGACAAATTGGTTCAATAGTTGGTACATAATGCAAATAAGACTAAACTAAAGGTAATTAAAGTGTTAGAAAAATCAGAAGACAGCTCTTACGACACAAGTGATTCTATTTATAGAAATCATAGCATAAATATTCCCAAGCATAGGGAAACAAATTCAACATATGTATAAGTGAAGCATATAGACTCAAAAAGCCATGTTGCGAAAAGAACTCCACTACACATTGTAGTCAAAATAAAAAAAAAGTATGAAATAAGAAAGTGTCTTTTAAATATTTGGAGAAAATAAAACAATCACAAATGTAAACCCTTTGGGAAGGAGAGTTTGAAGTGAAGTGTTTCAAGGTCTAAAAGAAAAAAAAAAACTTTGAACCCTGAATAACACGTCCTACAAAAGTGTCTTTAAAACTTGATGGATAAATAAGACGATGCTATGACAAAGAACACCAAGAGAAATTCATACCCGGGTGTAGTGGCACATGCCTTATATCCTAGCATTAGGGAGGCTGAGGCAGGAGGATTGTTGTGAGATCAGTCCAGCCCGGGCTACAAAGTGAGTTGAAGTCCAGTCTGAATCACCAGCCAGAGACTGCTGCATATAGCATGACCCTGTCTCAGGAAAGCAAAAAAGAACAACAAAAAAGAAATTCAAACACCAAATTACCATTTCAAAAATCCTCAAGCATATTAGTGTGCATTCTCACTTTAAAAAACAAAGTAAGAGCAAATAACTTAGCGATGTATCTAGGCCTCAGGAAAAGAAGAACAAGCTTAATTAAAGGTGATAAAAGAAAGAAAATTATAAATATCAATGACAAATTTAATAAAATTTACATAAAAATACAAAGAATCAATGAAGAGCGTGTTATTTGAAAGAATAAAAAAAGTACAAACATTTAGTCAAAACTAATAAATGAAGGAAAAACTCATATCAATATAATTAGAAATGAAAACAGTGAAATCACAGTAGACACTGACAAAATCCAGAAGACTGTTTTGAAAATATATACTCCAAAAAGCTGGGGAAAATAGAAAAATGGATAGATTCCTAAAAACACATGTGTTATAAAAGTTAAATCAAGAGGACTTAAAACTCTGAACAGTTCAATGACAAGTAATGAAATTGGAACAATAAAAAAGAAACAAGGAAAGTGCTGGACTCCATGGACTCAGAATTTACTACATAAGAATGTTATGGAAAATATAACATCAATACTCATCAAACACATTAATTAAATTGAAATGGAAAAATGTTTAAAAACTTAATTCTGGAAACTAGCATTACTGTAACTCTGAAATCAGACAAGGATGCAATGAATAAAGAAAACTACAGGTCAATTTCTGTAATAAGCAGGGATACAAAAATCCTCACCAAGGTACTCATGAAAGAAATGATCTTTTCAATTGAAAAGATCATACATCATGATCATCCATCTCAAGTAGGCTTCATCTCACAGGTGCAAGATTGGTTCAACATATGCAAATCAATAAAGGTAACAGGTCCCATAAAAAAGAAGAAAAGGGAAAATCACATATTCATCTCAATAGATGCAGAACAAGACTGTGATGGAAACCAACTTACAGTCATAATAACGGTCTTGAAGAAAATAAGTATAGAGGGACCTTATTTCAATCGGAAAAAAAAGGTATTGCAAAAACACTGGTAACATCATATTAAATGGAAAAATCCCTGAAAGCTTTCCTTCTAAACTCAGGAACAAAGCCAGGATGTTTATTGTCACCACACATGTTCTATACAGTACTTAAAAATTTAGTCAATGTACTCAGGCAAGAGAAAAATGGAGGAAATAATGAAGTTAAACTATCATTTGCAGTGCCATGATTCATTACGTATGAGGCCCAAAAGGTCCCCGAAAGACATCTGGGAATAATAAACATGTTCGGCCATATAATACACGGTACAAAATTCATGCACAACAATGTTTTCCTATATAGGAATAATTAACTTACTGAAAGAATATTTAAGGAAACAATTCCATTCATAATGACCTTAATAAAAATTAAACAATAAACAATGAAACTAAATAAGAAAATGAAACACCTGTACAGTGAAAACTTTACTATTGTGAAAGAAGGGATAAAAAAGACATGAGAAATGGAAAGCTATACCCTTTCCTGGATAGCCAGAACCAACATTGTGAAAATTATTATAGCTGAAACTCAAATATATATATATATATATATATATATATATATATATATATATATATATATATATAAATTTTTCAAAGACCTAGAAAAACAAAACAATCTTAAAAACAATCCCAAAAACTAAAATATATATGAAAAGAGAAAATACTAAGAAAAGCAAAATATATTTTTTGCTAACAAGAGCAAAGCAGAGACAACAAGATTCCTGATTTCAAATTATACTAAAAAGCTACAGTGATAAAAATAAAATGGTACTGATAAAAAAGCAGATGTGTGAATCAATGGAACACACTAGGTGTTGCATAAATAACAGTGGTTACATTCAGACATCAGATAATTAAAAAAGGGACCAAAATTGTATGTTTGACAAAAGATAGTTTCTTTAGCAAATATGCTCCAAAACCTGGTTACACACTTGCAGAAGATTGAATCCAGACCTGTACCATTCACTAGGTACTAAAACAAAATCAAAATGGATCAAATAAATGTATATTATAGCAGGAGCATTTAATCCACTAAAACGCAAAATAGGTAAAATTCCTGAAGACATAGGCATGGGTAAAGACTTTTTGAACAGAATTCCAATTGCACAAGAAATAATATTAACAAATGAATAAGCAGGGCTTTATAAAATTAAAAAGCTTCTGAACAACACACACACACACAAAAACAGGTGAAGAGAAAACTTACAGAATAAAAATTTTTTGCTGCTATTCCTCAGACAGAGGCTAATAACCAGCATATATAAACAAATAAAATATTTAGACACTCAAAAATGAAAATCCCAATTACAAAATGGACAATTGAAGCTCACCGTGGAAGTGCACATTTATAATCTCAGCACTTGGGAGGCTGAGGCATGAGTATTGCCTTGAGTTTGAGGTCAGCGTGGGCTACATAGTGTATTCAAAACCAGGCTTAACTGTACAGCAAGACCCTGTCTAAAATTTTTTTAAATGAATAAATAAAATGAACAATTGAAATGAATAAACATTTCTTAGAGGGAGTAAATATATTTATAAAAGTATGAAAAATTTTCAACCTTCCTGGTCATCCAGGTCATATAATTTGAAGCAAAACTGAAATTCCAAATTACTTCTGAAAAAAGGCTATCAAAGAAATCAAATAGTGTTAAATGCTAGAGAGACATGCAGGAAGAAAGTTTTCTAAGTTACTTTTAGAAATATAAAATTGTACCACCTCTGTGGAAATCAGTATGACATTTCCTCAAAGAAATAAATTAGAAAGTTCCTTTGGACCCAGCTATTTTCCTTCTATGTAATCTTTCCCAAAAATTAAGACATCATGGTGGTACACGCTTATAACCCTAGCACTCAGGAGGCTGAGGCAGGAGGATCACCTTAAATTTTAGACCAGTATTGGCTCCATAATGAGTTCAAATCACTACATAGTGAGACCCTGTCTCACAAAATGAATAATTAAGATATCAGGTTACAATGATACATATATACTCATTTTATAGCAGCACACCTTATAAACTTACATGTATGTGAATGGACAATTGGACAGGTAAAAGGTGTTACGTACATACAACAAAGTAGAAGGCAGCCACAAGGGATAAATTTGATTCATCTGTAGGAAGATGGATGCATCTTGAGATAATTATGTCAAGTCAAATAAATCAGACACAGAAGCTTGAGTTTCGCATAGTTTCTCTTGCCTGAGAAATTCGAGTGCAAATAATTTCAAAGAGAACAATAAAGTATGGATAGCACAAACAGAGGACACAGATCTTTTGAAAATAGGAAAAGGATCTAGAGATGGAAGCGAAGGGAGGCACAGAAAAAGAAATGGAAGTACAAAGACTCAAGATATGTGCTATAAATATAATAACTGTGCAAGATGAATGCAACCACTATGTACAGCAAAAGTACCAATAAAATAAATAGAAAGATATTATCTCTTTCCCACAGTTAAAAACACTTCTCTATTTTTATCAACTATAGAATAAAATAAAATAGTCTATTATAGATTACCTAATTCATGACCTGCTCTTGCCTAACTACCTAGCTTCATGTCTCATCACTCTTTCCCTTTCACCGCTATATTCAGTCAGGTAAAATACTTGGAGCTAGCTATTACAACTGCTTTAATTTTAAATTTATTTTATAACTTTCTATTCGTTTTTCTTCTTTTGGATTTATCTATTGGTTAGTGCAACAGAAGGGCTTCAGCAGAAGTTGGGAGGGGCATAAGAAGTGAATAGGATGGTAGAGAGACAAAAGGCAGACAGACAGGAAAAGAATAAGAAGGAAGGAAGGAGAGAAGAAGGAAAGACAAAGGAGAGACGGAGGAATGAAGGGGAGGAGAGAGGAAGCAAAAAAAGGAAATATGTTCAGTGTTGTTTTAAAAGATTATTTAATGATTAAATTCTAATGGAGTTTTACAAGAAAATAATGATATTTAGAATTAATGTGCTTAGTTTCTTACTAGTAGAGGAAAAAATATGTCTTATGACACTCCTAGAGGGTTATTGCAATATATGCATTTTAATTCATTTTTATTGTCATTATTTGGATTTACACAGTATTTTCTTGTAAGAATGTAAACAATAGTAATGTTATTTCCTTTTTATGAATACACTGCAAACTTGGAAGACAGTATTGTATTTTTATGTTTCAAAAATAGGGAAACTGAGATAAAGGGTAATATTTCTCAGGGTATGACAGTTATTTATCACTAGAAGTAGTACAAAAATCCAGATCTTTTTATTTGAAATCTGTTTCTTTTTCTTCATAGAATTTGCTTGTAAGTATGATTCTGTTCTCTTCAAAAAATTTTATAAAATTTTTCATTTGCAAGAAAGTCTCCTATTTCAAAGAGTATTTTACTTCTTTTGAAGAACAATTGAGGAACATGCAGAAGGTCAAAGTCTGGAAATTCTATAAATGTTACTTCAGTTACTAAATAAAATAGGTCATCTCCTCAGCATTGGAAAGGGTGAGATAATTAGGGAAAGTTGTATCAATATTGTTTTCTGCAAGAATTTGTGTAATTTATTAGCGTGTAACATAGTAAATGTCTATTTCTAGAAACTGACAATTATTTATATATATGTATATATGTAGTTGGTTGAAATTTTTCAATACAAAGAACTCAGAAAAGGAGGGAATGAACCCTACATTAACAGTTGAGAGAAAATTTATTTTAAATAAATGAAGTTTTAGCATCTATACTTTAATAAGTAGAAAAGAAGTATTTTTTCTCTCCCTGGGTGCTTTTCCCTTACCAGAATAAACTAGGTAGATATTTTTTACATCTTTCTGGAAAGGAAGTAATCTATGAAAACATTATTTCCACAAGAAGATTTCAATTTATTCAACTGAAACTTTTTGGTTCTACTGAAAATGATTCTAGAAAAATGCAAAGCCGCGTATCAGGTGCTTTTTACTTAACACTTCCATTGATTCAAAATATTAATGTTGCAGTTCCAGCTAGGACCAAAACTCACAAGAGTGGTTTCAGGTTTTCATTTCCTTCTGCGAATAAGGTTTCCAAGACTCTTGTAATTCTCCATAGAATTCTAAATGGGGCTCGGGGAAGTACTCACAGGTGATGGCAGTGCAAGTCTGCTGCTACTGCATAAGATGTACCCATTTTCCTAATGAAGAAAAGGTGTCTACTGAAGAGATTTATATGCACTTTGTAACCCAAGACAGATGAATTTCAGTTGTCTTAATGATAATCCCTGTTAACAAAACAACATGGAGAACAAAAAAATTGTAAAACATCTTATCATTCTCCAAATTGGATTTTAAAAATATTTCTCATTTGTATTGCACTTATCAGCTCAGTGATTTTGGGTGATTTGTGTGTCTTACCATCCTTATCCTTTGGTCTGGTCAAAAGAGCGCCCTCAGTAGGCTTCACAACCCTTCTCTTCTGCTACTCTAGCTGTACTTCTCTCCATGGGGTGAAAGATAGGTATAGTTTGAGGTGACTTCAACTGGAACATTTATATATTCATGCTCCAAATTACCAGGGATCATGGAATTGCTTGTTGATGTGGCCCTTGGCCCTCTTTCTTTGCCTCATGAGGTGCCTTTGGTTAGGTTTTACTTAAAAGTCCAAGAGCTGGTCACAGGACCACTATTTGTGGAAAAAATACTTCTATTTTCCAGATTGGAATGTATTTCCAGACTCATTCACATACGTGCAAATAGATTAAGATAACTCAAATGAAAACAAGTAGAAATTTGTTCAGAATTTGTTACAGCAAAAGAATCTAGCACAATGGCTTGTGTCTGTGCACATTGTATTGTCTCACTAGTGTGAGAAGCTGAAAGAAAATGCAAAAATGACAGTTAAGAAAGTTATACTGCTGAGTTCTTTGAGTTCATTGAAGAAAAATGGTTTGGACAATTAAATGCAGATGTGCTCTGAGTAAATGATTCAAAGATAACAATATGCAATGTATATGCCCCTCTTATCCCTTAATTATCATGTTTTAAAATGTTGTTTTACTTTTTTCTCTTTAAAATAAATAAGCAGTCTGGGGTGGGAAAGTTTCATATTGAAAAAAAGAGAAGAATCCAGATGAGCTGTGATGTGAACTTGTTGTGGGGAAGCTGCATGTACAAGTAGGAGCAGGGAAACCCATGGGATTGGTTCAGGCAGTATGTTTGTTTTTCTCTAGTTGGTCTTGAATGAGAAGCAAGGGCAAAATTTAGGAAAGCCAAACGTCATTTACCACAGCCTCAAGATGCTGTGATGATTCCTGTTGAGACGACCGTTTACTCTCCTAGGCTAGATGCTGCAAAAATTGTGGATTAGATCGTTCTCTTGTTATAAACGGCCTGACCTTTTTCGGTTTGTAAGTAGACTTTTATATATAAGGTCTCACAAGTGTTGAACGAAGCTGATAATGTCAAAGCAAGCTTCAAAAAAAAAAACAAATAAAAAGAGAACAAAACAAAACAAAACCTTCTCACCCACACTGCTACTTTACTACATGACTCTCTAAGGAGGTCCAAATTTAACCTTAGTTTTCCAGGGCTTTATGCAGATGAATCTGGCAATATAAGAAGGATGGTACATATTTTATTTAATGTTTAGTATTTTAATATACCGAATTGTACATTTTAAGTGTTTATATATAGGTTAGCATCCACTGCCATTCTTATTTGTCTCTTTTCCTCAAAATTTCAGGGACACGCCTAATAAATGTGTTTGATGCTATGTTGTACTTCAGTAGGTTCCCGATTTACGTGAATTCTAGAATATGATGCAATCTACAGAAACTAATGCTAAGAATACTGATGCAAATACTGGCTAAAGACGCTATGTGGCTACAACATTCTAATGCCTAAACAATGGTATACATGAGGGCAGTTGGGAAATCACAGCTATAAACTAATCATTCAATTAGGGTTAATTTTGGCATCATTACTGCTAAATCCATTGTTCCAGGAACAAGAATGTCCTTTTCTATTAGCTAAATTGTTATCAGGGAATATAAGACAAGTTATATTACTATTTTTTTCTGAAGAAAATATCTCTGTTTGATTTGTTTTCAAGATTACTCCCAGCTCCTGAGCGTTTGAGGAACATTATTTAACACGTTCTACTCATAGAATTTTATCTTGAACCATTTTTTCTACAGATGCAACAAGTAAGACACACTGAATGCCTTGTTATTTTACTAGTATCCCAAGCCCTTCACAATTCTTTACCTGTGAACGTGGTGCACAGCTTGTTTCATGGCAAACTACCACAAATTTAAGATTAAATTTTTTTATACTTTAGTAATTTTGGTTTCACCTGTTTCCTTTTTTTTGAGACAGAGTCTTGTGATGGATTGAAGGCTAGCCTTGGACACACTTTGTCACTCAGGCTGATTGTGAACTCACAAAAATCCTCTGGTGTCAGCCTTCTGAGAGAAGGGTCTACAGGCATGTGCCATCACGCCAGGTCGGTTTCACCTCTTGTATGAAAGAAAAAAAAAATGACTTGAGAACTCTTTATTCTAGCTTTATTGTTACCTACTATTTTCCTTTTCCCTAAGGGCAGTACTAGTCAATTTTCTCAATTACTTCTGTAACAAATTCTTGTATTAAAGGACTAAACACTTAGTGTTCACTTGCCTGTACTCTAAATTCATTCCAAATGCAGAAAAAGTAGAGAAAACATGTATTACCTTTTGTAGAGTTAGACATATATGACTTTAGGTAAAAATTTGACCAATTGTGTAAAAATAAAAGGTTATGCCCAGTTGATTTTGTCTCATGTGAAGCCTGTGATATGATAGCAGAGAAATTTTTGCTGAACAATCTTGCAAATGTCTAAAGCAATCAATTGATTTATATCAATACTATAGAAATAAGACAATCCATTCTTAACATAATATGAATCTACCATATATACATATATTATGTATATATATCAAGGAATATTTATATCCCTTGATAGAATATACCTTAACAGAATACATATCATATATATATATATACATATACATATACATATACATATACATATATACACACAAATATATTAGAAGCTCAAGGAAAATAGAGTGTTTAAAATGTTTAAAAAGTAAAAGAAGAATTTTACTTTTTCAAGTTCTTTATTTGATTCTTCATATTTCCTTCAGAATTAAACCCTGAAAATAAAATCCTGGTTATACCAGTCTTCTAAATATGTTTTCTTCTTTGTGAATTCTTTTTATCCTTTACAGACAAAATGTTTGTTTGGGGTAACACTTTTTGAAATCATTGTTGGTATTTCAAGGCCTTCACAAAAATCAACTCTTCAAGGTTTTCCAAATCAAAATTAAATACCCCCACTATACATATACAAAATTGATATACATATAAACACTTCCCTGCAGTAGCTGTGTCAATATCTATAATATCTAAAATGTAAATAGGCGTCTTAATATAGGATTTTATATGGAATTATTGGAGAAATATATCAATTTTTTCAGCAAATTTTAGACTTCTATTATTGGTCCAGAAATTATGCAAATTATTAGAAACTGAAGTCTTGACTCCTCTCTAACAAGATTATGTTCACATTTGAGGAAGTTTTACACACATCGTCAACTGAACATATGACATTCTATGTATGCAGGCTCCTTAGCTCCTTTCTCATTACTGTTTTCCTTGAAAGAGGAAGGTTTCTAATTGGAAATTATCACCTATACCCACACTATACATATACAACCCTGGTCATTTACAGGGCCAACTCTCACACTATCTGATCTTAATGATCTGGCAGTGTCACCAAATAAATTTGGCTAATTTATGGTGTTCATTTCTCTGAACAAATTTGAAGTCTAGAATTTGTTACCTTCTTATTAATTTACCTACTTTATAGAAGCATAAGTTATACACATATAGGGTCATAAGCTTAGCAATAATCTTAAATCTTCTAAATACATTTTAGCACCATGTCTGTTACAACACAATTTTACTACCTCATTCTCCATGTCTTATTTCATATCACATAAGTCTTTATTTAATGAAAATATACTTACTATCAATGTATTCTTAGATTATGTCTTAGATATGCATAATCCTTTGTGTCTATTTCTATGTTTTAATTCGTAAAGTGGGAACTTAGATTATGAACTTAAAAATTTCATTTCAAAATTTTGGAAATCTTTGCCAAGTTTATTTTCATACAGGAATGGTCATAGTCATGTGCATCATTTGATGCAGAGTTCACAAAAGGCAGCAAAATTTTGTCAAATGATTCTATTTGTAAACTAAATTGCTCTTGAGCAGAAGTGTTGATGAACTGAAATATTACTGTAGACATTGCACATTAAATCATAATTCTTTTCTCTCTAATATCCCTTTCATCCTTACCTTCTCTTTCCACCTCTTGGTCCCCTTCCCATTTACGCAAGCTCTCATTCTATTTTTTCTTTCAATTATGTATTTTTATCCCTTTTACCTTCTTCCTTCCTCATGCTCCCCTTACTCTTCCCTTCATCTCTTCTTCCACTCACACATCATATATATAATATTAAATGTATATTAAATATATTTTAAGTTTACAAATTTTATATACAATACATAGTATACATATATGTATATTGTATGCACATTATATATTTATTTAAGTTTATATAACTGATTTATTTCACACAATATTATGGTCTCAAGGTATATCCACTTACACTGCTAAAGCCTATGTCTATAGCCTATGTCTATCCTCCTTTCTGGCAAGGTAGCAATCCCCAGTGTATAAATGCCGCTTTTTTTCCCGTTTATGTTTTAGAGGCATATACACTGCTTTCGAGAGTTCATGAATCAGGTTGGCATAAACACGGTATGTATGTATCACTGTAAAACAATGACTTTAGCTCTTTCCAGAAAACATCTATATGTGTTTTAATGGCATGACAGTGATACAAAACATTGAGATGTAGACAGAATATATGAGAGACAAACATAGAAATCTAGAGAATGCTTCAAAATATTTTGGACTTATGTTTAGTGTTTCTATCTTCTAATCCTTTTCCATAAGTTTTACATTTATTTTATTGGAATAAAAACAAAATTGACAGACCACTCATTCCATGTGGGCTAGTTTTATGAATAATCAGAAAATGATTATTTGAATGAATAATCATAAAATGAGCTTAACATATAATGAAAACAGAAAATTGTGTACTAGACAGTGTAGGAATGAATTACCCAGATAAGGAACTTAGAAAATAGACATGCAGAAAATAGACTGGTAAAATGATACACTCACATTTGGAAAAAGTTCAGTCACTATTTTTTCAAACATTTTCTGTTTGTTAACCTTCTATTGCATCCTCCACTTGAAATTTCAGTAACACAAGTCTTACATCTTTTGTTTTTGTTTTTCAGGTCTCTGAACCTCTGTTTACTTTTTGATTCTTTATCTCTTTGGATTTCAGATTCCCATTGATCTATCTTCATGTTCACTGACAACTCTTTCATCTCCATTTTGCTTTTGGGACTGTAGTGTGAAATGATCACGACAAATACAGTACTAAACTTTTCAGTTCTAAATTTTGGACTTGTTTAGAATAAGGAGGAAAAGAAACTCTTCTGTCCTTGTGGATAGGAAAAAAATTTGTAGACACACTATTGAAAACAGTATTTAAACTTTTCAGAAACATCAAAATAGAATCACTTTATAAGCCAGGAATCATAGACACACACACACACACACACACACATATATATATATAGCCTGGAGGACAGTAATCTAATGAATTAATATGGAATTTATATAATTATTCAGCCTCAAAAAAGGATAAGATCCTGCAAAGCAACTCTAATGAATTAATATGGAATTTATATAGATTGTTCAGCCTCAAAAAAGGATGAGATCCTGCAAAGCAACTCAGCCTCTCCAAGATTATTAATTCAGGAATTCAGACAGTGGAAAATAAATTGAGGAAGGATCTGATGGAAAAAATGGTACCTACAGAGAAATTGAAGAGGTGGAACACAACAAGGAAAAAGGAAGTGGTAGTCTCTACTTTGTCTTTCTTGTTGTTTTTTGGCTCCTGAGAAAGGAAGACAGACTACAGAGACAAAGGGAAAGTGCATGATTCTGGAGGCCTGCAGCGAGAAGCAAGCACAGCAGTGGAACAGGCTGGTGGATGCCATCTACTGCATCAGCCCGTGAGAAACTCTTGTCCCAGCATCTGCCTTATGCCCTGGAGAAAGTGGTCTGATGCCAATTCCGGGTGGGGTCAGTTGAACTCTGGAACTCAGTGTAGCCATGGGTTAGCTTTGTTTCAAGGAACCCAGTGTTAGGATTTCTACAGTGACTGCGTGAGGGACAAACGTAGAGAGCAGCTGTGGGCAGGCTGGCAAGTGACATGGAGACTGTTTTGAACTAAAGTAGTACACACCCCTGCAGCTACAGATGAGGCTCAACTTGAGTTGCTCTGGATTTGAGAGTTGCGAATTAGTACCCTCACCCTAATCCTACTGCCACCTAGTGACTGCATCCGCCAGGGTCTGGGATCTGTCTTTATTTTTTATTCTTCTCCCTTTTAATTTTTCTTCATTTAATTATTTCTCTCTTATTTTTATGCTTTATGTAAGTTCTTTCTTTTCCTTCCTTTTGTAATTTTCTCCTCCCCAGCATTTTTTTTTTGGTACAAGGGATCTAACTTATGACCTCATGCTTGCCAGGCAGACTCTGTGCTGCTGATCTAAATCCCCAACCCAATTCTATGTTTTCTTTCTCTCTAATTTTTTCAGTTGCTTTTACCTAATCTGTAAACATTCTTATACTCCCCAATGAAATCCTTTTTACCATTTCTGTTTCCTCTTTCCCATATCATAGTGTTTAAGGTTTTAAAATTTTCCTTTTGCATTTTCCTTATTACCAAACTATATCTTTATTGTCCAATCATTAAATTTTGCTAGTCTTTTGATAGTTAACTCTGTAAGATTACTGTTCAATTTTTTCTACCATTAGAGAAATATAGCTGCGGTATTTGCTACATATTTATTGTAAGTCAGTACCTGGGTTGCTTTACTGTTCACACACTAGTCGCAGACTTATTCTCTAGGATTAAGGATGGCACGTAAATGTTATTTTTAGTATGTTAATATTTTACTGTGAACAATACTATTGTAGCTAATTCTCGATATTTGCAGGGTCCCACTATTGGCCCCATTTCTCTGTAAACCAACACTCAGGTTACCTTTGTAGCACAGAAAGTACTGGAGTACTTTCTTAGAGAACTCAGTTGGTGGGCTAACTGCACTGTATCCTCCCCCACCATTAACCAATGGAGACGGATCAGGAGGCTGGGGCAAAGGATTATAGTAAACCATCCCAAAGGGCATCACTAAAAACAACTAAAGATATTTATATACTAGCCACAAGGTCTTTAGATTATAAGCATGGACAAACCTCAGCACAAAACAAACTAACAAATTAAAACAATGGAAACAGAAGATGGGAAGGGAACAAAAATCCCCCCCCAAACTCTAAATTCCCCTAATACCTACTCATGGTGAAGAAGGGGTAGCATAGCATAAGCCACAAACAAAGTTACTCAAAAGTATAACAGAAGAGGTCAGAAAACAAAAAAAGAGGTACTGAGTAGAATCACAGAAGATATAAACTAAAATTTATGCAAAAGTATTATTATTTACTATTGTTACTATGTTACACAAGGTTACTAAAATTTATTCACGAATGACTGAGTTTTTACACTCTTTTATCAATATCTTTCTGTTCCCTATACATTTCTGGGTTCTCCAGAATTTGGTAAAACCACTCTACTCCCTGCTTCTATGAGTTCAAATTTTTGAGATTGCTCATATTGAGAGTCTGTGATATTTGTGTTTCTGGGCTTAGTTTATTTCCCTTAATGTAAGGATCTCCAATCCTATGCATGCTTTCAGAAATGACTGTATTTTATCTTTTAAAAATTTATTGGTATGTATATTTTAGTACCCAATGATTGCATGCATTGTGTGGAACTGGTACATGTATATAGCACACCTCATTTCTTTTTCCCCTTCTGCTCCATCCCCTCTTTTGTCAGCACTGGACTCATTTATTTCTCTTATAAGTCTTTAGACAGGGCTGGGGATTTAGCTCATTGGCATAAGTGCCTGCCTGGCAAGCGTGAGGTCATGAGTTTGATCCGTGGTACAAAAAAAAAAAAACCCTTTATGCAGTTAACTATCATACATACAGATTAACAGTCAGACTAGTAGGCCAAAAACATTAAAAAATTATAACAAATCCACGCACAGTTTTAAAAATAGTGTCTATTCTATTTTACAGCAATATTTTCTCTCTTTTTCCCATTATCTGTCTTTTATACTGTGCTTTGTTTACTTACTGTTTCTCATATAAGGGGAGCCATGTGCTATGTAGATCTGTGTGCCTGTTTATTTCAATAAACTTTATGATCTCAAATTGCATCTATACCTGCAGTTTCGCCTTCTTCCTGGCAGAGTAGCGCTCAACTTTTACTACGTGTTATTTATTTATTCATGTGTTCATAGACATACGCATGCACCTTGGGTTTTCATATATGTTCGTGGCTAAGCAACATTTCACCGCATATATATAAATTCTTTTTTTATCTGTTTATCTGTGGATAACGACCTTAGCTAATGTCATATCTTCACTATTATGAAGAGTGTCACCATAAAAATGGACTTTTCTAACTCCTTAGTGAAAAAGCTGAGAGTGGTTCCAGATGTTTAACTCTGATTTATCATGCATTTAGGTGCTTTTCCTGATCCTATTCAGAAGGATACATTTTCTTTCCTCATCCTTGCTCTTCATAGCTGTTACAGAGAAAGACTACTCTCATTCAAAGGCTGATAGGTACAAAAAACAAGAAATCTAGAAAACATAACAGCTGGAAAGTTTACTCTTCTTTTGACTCTCTCTGCAAGTCACTTGAATTCCCTTTTTTCAGTTTTCTGAATGCTTATGTAGATTATTTTATTTTATTTTATTGTTTTAAATCCACAGGTTTAGTTGCAATATGTGAGAAAAGAAAGGCTGGCTGTAGTGAGTATATTCTCGCTTGGCCACAACTGGAAGTTGTATATTTACTTTTAATATATCAATCTCAGGAAATAAGCTCTCAAATTCCTATTATGACTATGAATTACCAGTAATAGTACTGGAAATAGCACAAATTTCATACTTTAAAAAGTGAAGAGAGATTTTTGTAAAAATATTACCAAGTCTGGAGAATTAAAAGCATAATAATTAAAAGCATTGAAGCAGACTGCCTAGTTTCAAATGTGGCTTAAAACTAGATTTTCTAACTGGGTGAATAGGTCAATATGAGTTAATCTTAAATTTATTAAGACTCTTTTTCCACATAGCTATGTTAGTTGTAGGAATTTAATAAGATGACGTAGATTAGAGCACCAGAAGAATGTCAAATTTCATCTGCTTTGTTCACTACTGGGCCCACCTAAATTTGTATAATATCTAGTATACTTTAAGTGTTTTAATATTTACCAGTATTTGCAAATCACCTTGTCTTTAGTATGTACTCAATAAATGTTTGTCATCATTAGATAAGCTAAAATATCATTAAACATCTATTGGTGAAATTTTTAATGCATCTGCACAGTATCAACAGAAGTATTTTCTATAGACTGAATTTATTATCATATCACATATCAACTAATATGTGCTCAAAACTGATTCAATGCAGAATAAGTAAGTTTATGTCTGCATTTCTCAGCGCAATCACAGGAGGTTGGTATCATCATTGGTCTCATTTTCCACACATATTTAAAAACACACAATGAAGTTAAGTAACTTGCCCAAGGAGGCAGAATTTTCAATGGCTAAATATAGCTGTTAAATAAAAACTGACTGGGTACCTCTGGAATAGATAAGAAAAAACTATTAAAATATGAAAAGTAACTATCACATTATTTATTTGATCACGTACATCTAGTACTAAAATTTTATCTGTGTAGAAGAAAATGCAGATTTGAATGTACTGATTAGCTTTTCACATTTTATTGCCTCTGTCTTACTCTCTAAGTATCTTTACAAAAATTTAATAATATGAAGGATATGATAATTCCTTCCTCCTGTATTAGCACATTTTCCATTACTCTATGAAATACATTGAGTTGAGTGTTTTATAAATAAAATTATTTTTAGTGCAAAGCTTTGGAGTCTGAAAATTCAAGCAGCTTTGTCCTGCCTTTGGTTAAGACTCTCATAGCATATATATATATATATATATATATATATATATATATATATTACTAGGGATCGAACTCAGGACCTTACACTTGCCAGGCAAGAGCTTATGTCACTGAGCTAAATCCCCTCCAGGGCTTTTTAAAGCATGACAAAGAGCAACACAGTGGGAGCCTGTGTGGCCAAAGACATCTCTTGGTGACACAAGAAGTCAGAAATTTGGGAAATACAGGTTCAGACTCTTACAACAACCTTTACTGAAGAACTAAGCAGGGATATCCAATAACCACATAGCAGTTGTCTCAGAAAAAAATGACATAAAAGTGACCTATCAAATTCACAATTGGCTTCACCTCTTAATAGTTCCATTATGGTTCAACACCAGAACTATAATCATTAGGTACTGGAAACATATACCAATAAAAATCAAAATAAAAAATAACACAGGAGGCCAAGCTTTCAACTGATGAATCTTTAAGAGTCTAACCACAATCAAACCAGAGCAATGAGAGAAAACTGTAAGAAAATTTCCAAAAGGTCAACATTTTCAGAAATTTTGAAGTTATGCAAAGGTTAATTACAATCTGTGCAAACCTACTCAAGAAAACTAATTGAATCTCATTAAGAACAGTAAACTTGGTGTCATTTGAACTTACGCTATTCTCATAACCCTCTACCTAATTCAGTTCCAACCTTAAAAATACTAATACCCACAATCACATTAATTTAGCAGATTGACATCTATGACAGAAGACAGAAAGTAATAGAAACTCCTGCAAGTCATCATCATTTGAGGACTGGCATAGCAAATTGTCTGTCAGTTCCTTACAACACTCACTACCAAGGTTAAATCTCATGATGTAATAATGGACTTTTATAAAGAGGAATTTAAAAATTATTTTAAACAAAACTAAATACCACATAAAATATCACTAATTTGTTTTTAAAAATAGACAGTGCTATGTGTGTATACATGTTAGTATGCATGCATGATTAACGAGTGGCACGGTAGGGCATATATAAGGGTAAATAAGCAGACTTGACACATAGAAACCGATTGCTAAGGACCATGCTCAAATACAAAGTGCAAAGAATCCTTAGGAACTTGTTTATCTTGAGATTCTGACAACAGAAATGCAAGAGGATCCTGAGGGACTTAGAAAGTTAAAAAAAGAGCAGTGTAAAGAAAATAAAAGAAATAAGAACAGAAGGAAAGGAAAAGCACTAGGGCCCATTAAAAGGGTTCAGTAACCAAACTGAAAAACGGTTTTTGAGACCAAAGATGGGACAACTTCAGAAACAAAATATGACTATATAGGAGTCCTCTCTTATCTTCAAGGAATTCATACAATACAACAGTTCCAGCAGACACACTCAGCCATCTTACTTTGACAAAAGGATAGAACATGTTAACTGACAAACAGAAAGCATCTTTAACAAGTGATGCTTGAAAAATTGATTTTCCACATGCCTATGATGAAAAGTAGACAATATCTAACACTATGTACTAAACTAAAATCAAAATGGATCAAAAACTAAATATTAAAAAAATACTAAATCTGTTGGAACAAAACATTGGTAGAAATCTTAAAGACACAGGTGTAGGAAGAAACTTCATGAACAAAACTCAGATCACATGGGCAATAACAAAAAGAATAAAAAACTGGAATCTCATCTTATTAAAAAGCTTTTGCAAAACAAAAGAATTCACCAACAGAATGGAAAGGCAACCCGTAGAGTGGGAAAAAATTAGCAAGTCCCACAAAGTATTTATTACTAGAACATATAAAGAAATGAAAAAATCAGACACCTCAAATTCAAAGACCCACCCCAAAAATTGACATCTGAGATGAGTGTATTCATCAAGTGAAGAAAAATAAATAGTAGTAAAATATATGAAAAATGTTCAACATGATTTGTCATTCCAGAGATGCAAATTAAAGCAACACTGAGATCCCAGCTCACTCAAGAAAGAATAGCTATTATCAAGAAATCAATCAATAACAAATGCTGGAGGAGTTTGAAGGCCAAAAAAACCAACTCTTCACTGTTGTTGGGAGTGTAGACTGGTGCAACTACTGTAGAAATCAGTATGGGAATTCCTTAAAAACCTAGGATTAGAGACCTCATTTGGCCCACCTATTTTCCTTCAAGGTATCTTTCCAGAAGAATTAAAACATAATACCACAGTGATATATGTGCACACCCATGTTTACACAGCACCATTTGTTATAGTTAAATCTTTTTTTTTCTTTTTTTTCTTTTTGGTACTGGGGATCAAACTCATGATCTCACGTTTGCCAAGAAGTCACTTACACTGCTGAGCTAACCCCCCGGCCATGCTAAATCTAAAAATAATCCAAATAACCATATCCAAGGAATGTATAAAAACAATGTGATATTTTTTAAACAATGGAGTACTACTCAGCCATAAAAAGGATCGAGAAATTTATAGATAAATGGATGCAACTTGAGAGCATACTGAGAAGTAAAACAAATCAGATCTACATCATATTCTCTACCAAATGTGAGAAGCTAAAATAGTAAATAAGGACCAAAATGTACAAAAGATTTTGTGAAATGGGAAGAAAGCATTCAGAAAGAAAGAGGATCTAGGGTGGGGAAAGGGGAAAAGAAGGAAGGGAAAAAAAAAGAGCAGCATAGATTGTTATACTACCAGTTTCTCTTAGTTCACTGAAAAGAGAGTTTTCTGTTAATATCATTTGGGTAACTTTTTATGTCCATATCTTATACTCTGAGGAACCACTTTGAATATAAAAGTATGCAATGTATTAAACATTGTTATTCCCCTATTATTTTGTCATGAAATTTTGTTTTATTTTTTCCATAAAAATGAATGACTCTTAAACCAGTATATTAAAGATTTATTATATCTAAAGACGTGATGAATTTGTCACTTTGACATTGTTAGAATTAAACTCTAACTTATTATCACTATTAATTTTTAAAAAATTTATATGATAATTATGGTATGTATTTTAAATGATTATTTCACAAAACATTTTAATACTCTCACAAGTTTTACATAATTTATATTTTTTCTATTTGAAAGCTGGGCATGATGGTGCATGTCTTTTATTACAGCACTTGGGAGGCTGAAGCAGGAGGATTGCCAAAAAATCGAGCCCTGACTGGGTTAAATAGTGAGGCTAACCTAAAATACATAAAGGGACCCTTTCTCAAAAAAATCCAAAAATGAAAACTAGAAAAATAAAGCCATATTTTTTCTCTTGGAAAAGCTATCTTATTTCATTCAATCACATAGTGTCATACCACTAAATTCCTTTTATTCTGGATAAAGTTTATTATTGCCCACCATTTTTTCCAGTTGTTTATCCTACATAGATATATAGAAGACTAGATTTCATAACTTAATCAATGGTATAGGTCTGTGTGACTAATTTAGTTTACTAACTATGTTGGCTATTGATATATCTTATTTAGGGCTGACATACATATGATTCAGTGTGTTGTGCTCTTTTCCTACCAAAATGGACTAAAAAAACATTACATTGAATTAAACATGCCACAATAGCGAAGCATCAAGGGATACTTAGCAAACCCATGTGAACTATATATTCTGAAGAGTTACTAGGATCTACAAAGGAATTTTCATGAGAAAGAATAAAGGTAGTGTTGAGGACCTGAGATGTTGATATTACAATCAGAGCGTTATGTAGGCTAACCTGACCATTATACAATTTAAAGAACTAAGGTAAAGGCAGATGATGAGGCAGGAGTGATGAAAGCTTTTGGACATGTTACAGTGTTTCACTTTTATTTTATTTGAAAGTCATTTTTAGTGATACATAAAAGCATATAATTGTACATGGTTGTGGAGTACTATGTTGTTTTGATACATGTATATTTGATGTAATAATTAAACAAGGTTGACGCTTTTATGTGCATAAATATTTATGCTAAACAATTTTAAAATATTTTTCTAGTTTTCTGAAATGTGTAGTTCATTATTGCTATCTGTGGTCAGCCTGGTGTCAATAGCATCCCATAACATTTTTCTTGTATCTACCTCTAACTTAGTACCTGTTGATTAAACAATTTCCATACCTTCCTCTCCTATTTTTCCTGGTTCCTTGTGACAACCATTTTACCCTCAATGTCTAGGAGTTCAGTTTCACTCTTGATAACTAACAGTTTGCCAAAATCTGTCAGCTTTATTTTATAATTTATCTATTCCATACATTTATCCCTTCCAAATCCTCCAAGTTTGATTTCAAATTAGGTACAAAAATATAAATCAATTAGTTAATCAAAACAAGAGCACATGTTACTGTAGAAGTGAAAGGAAACTCTAAATTATTTCCTGCTATTTTTTACCTTAAATGCTAAAAGTTTATGTTCCATTTCCTGTATGGTTCAAAAGTGCAAAAAATAATACCTATGATATGTAATATTGCATGGCATAATTTTTTACTCTTTGCAGATTATAAATTGGTGAGACTTACCAAACTCCAGGGCCTGAGCAATTGTTTTTCTGGAAAGCAGAGCTTGAGGCAGGGGTTTTAGCTCAGCAGCATAGGTGCCCGCCTGAAAAGTGTGAGGTCGTGAGTTTGATCCCTGGTACAAAAAAATAATGCTACTGGAAAGCAGAGCTCTGAGAGTGTAAGCTAGTCACCAAGGGTGGTCCCCTTGTATCAGGATACCAGGAAAAGCATGAAATCATGAACCAGTGAGACATTCAGACAGCAGTGACAGTGAAGGAACAATGAGTTTCATTTCTTATCTTCTTAGCAATGGGCACCATGAAATCCAAGCATGGGAGAGAATCCCAGGGGGTGGCAGTAGTTGAGACCTACTAGTACTGGGGAATGAGAAAAGACTCAAAGACGGTGCCTGATAAAGCTGTCTTCTGCCTAACCTGTGACAACACCGAAATTAGAAGCTAGAGAAAGGCTCAAAAAGCAGTGCTGTATCTATGATCACCAAGGAGTGGGAGCAGAGAAAGTTTTCCAGAAAACTGTGGTTTCTGTGTGACTCCAGATGCCAATGAAGTTGCCTGCTGAAGAGAGATTGCATGAGCAATGGCATATCCGGAAATATCGCAGACAGAAATGTAAACTGGTTAAAGGTAGATGCACATTTGTGGCGGGAGTAAGATCCAGAAACTCAAGCCCCACACACTGAGGGAAGAGATGTGAGGGCTCTGGAATCAGAACACTAGAGGCTCAGGAGCGTACTGGATTTAAAACAACAGCATGGTAAGTGGCTTTCAAGTATTCACTGTAACAACAAAGTAGGATAAGAGTCTTCCTCTCTTCCTCTTTAATTCATACACATTTTTGAACTTTAATATATACAAATATGTGTATGCATAGATGTGTGTATAATTTTTCTGTTGTTGCATCATAGCATTCTGTTATTTATTCACATGTACCCACATCAGTGGTTATTTGTTAGGGAGTTCTAATGACATATACTGACATTTCAACAATTGGATATGATCTCCTTATCTCTTTTTGCAGCCTCCTTTTATGGTACCCTCTTCATTTGCTTTATTTCCCACCACATACTTGTGTCTGACTCTTTAATGATCTCCATTTCATGATTTTTAAATTCTCTTTCTTTTTATATTTTCCTTTTATATACATATACTGTATTATTAATCTGAATATCTGTGTTTTCCAAAGTATTATTTTTATTACTGTCCCTGTATTTTCTTGGAAAGAAAATTTTAATTAGCTGACTACTATATAACCTTGTAGACTCAATGCACTCACGCACAGATTATGATCACCATGTGTGAGATAGAGAAGGATCTAGTCAATTTTCAACCAGTGTTTTTTTTTTTTGATGCCTCTTCCACTGACTACAAGGCATAAATTCTTGGTCAGCAGTCATTAAAGATATTTCGTCATTGTTTTCAAATTTACATAACTTGTAAAAGATAACACAGGAAATATCCTGTTACAGAAATAGGAAAAGATATATACTGACCAAAAGATATTTTAGTTTAAGGATAAGAAGTTGAACCTTATAGTTAAAAATAATCATATATGATTTTCTCTTAATTCAAGTATTTACAACTTTTTAATCAAATATTAAGTGCCCATTATTTATTTGTTCTTTCTCACTGCAGTTGTGTGAACTAGAAGTCACCACAAATGACAATGTTGACTTACTATACTATATAACTAACAGACTCTAAAATAAAAAGGATGAGTAAAACCAAAAAAGTGAATCAGGAAAATATCTTCACGAAAGCTCTAAAATTCAGCTAAGATGCAACGCACCCAGAGAGCACAAAGCTGACATAAACATCTTGGAAATGAGCAAGGTCATAATTTTGTGTTACCCTTGTCAGACATCCCATAAGACTGTGCAAATATGCATAGAGAAATTCACATCACCCACAAATTCTGTCTCAGGGGATAGTATGAAGCATGCACCTGACATGCTTAGCTTTTCAAAGTGCTCCCTGTGAGATGTTTTGGTCTTGCTTATTCAGAGCACTGAGACAGCTGGCATAGTTAGAACTATTGTGGTCTACCAAGATTAAATGGTAGGGATAGAAGGGATCACTCAGTAGCCTGTCGGGCATTGCCCACTTCAGACAAAGTGGGCAATTCAGATAGTTCTTCAGGAGTAAGAGATACAAGTGGATCTTGCTCCAAGTTCCCAAAATTCCAGTGCATTCCCACAAGTAAAACCGTGACCATTAGCAACTGGCAAAACCATGTAGGACTGATATGAGGTGGAGAACCCTGATCTTTCTTTTTCAGGATAGTGGGAAAAGATGGAACTATCTCCCCAAATTTCAACATTTCAGTTCACTGACCTACATTTTAAAGGACAAGTGGTTTATAGCTCCATGAGATTGGGAGAAAACACACAAACATGAAAACTCTCCCGCAGGACAAATGGAGAGGAGTGGAACACGCACATCTATAACATATATTTGACTGCCTCGATGAGTGCCTAGCTGGGCTAATTATGGTAAGATCTTTCTCTGAGTAAACCATTCTGAGAAAAATGGAAAAAGAAATTGTTTCTTCCAATATAAGCACATCAGTGCAGAGCTACAAGAAACATTAAGAATCAAGAATGAGATGAGTGCCAAAGAAACAAAATAAATCTTTACTAAGTAGTCCTGAATAGACACAGATCAATCTGTTTCTCTACAAATGGGTCAAAGTCAACTTTAAAAATCTCAGTGAACTACAGGAAAAGAAAACAAGTGAACCAAATGAAGAAAAAGTATACCAGTAAAATGAAACTATCAATGAAGAAACAAAAACCCTGAAAAGAAGAAAACAAATTCTGGGGTGGAGAAATGTAACTGAATTTTAAAAATTCAATAAAGTGTTTCAACAGCACACCTGATCAAGCAAAAGAAGGGGTCAAGAAAACTGAAGACAGATCATTTAAAATTATATAGTTTGTTGTAATCAGGGATTGCAAGGAAAATAGTTTCATACAGGAAACATAATTTATTGGATTATTTCATAATAGTCACTCAAAGAGTCAAACACACATACACACAAATGTGCAAGAAAACTGTCCATACACTAAAGACCCAATGAATACAGTTGAGGCCCTGGATCCCATAGCAATGTCTTGTGTGAGTCCAGCTGAAGACCTAGAGCCCATGACAATGCCCCCCCACAAGTCCAACTGGAGGCCTAGAGCACACAACAATCATTTGTGCAAGTCTGTTTCACAGATCTGTTCTGGGAACGCCCAAAGGTCAGTGGTGGAAATGAGAATGTCTGTGCTAACAGGAAGAAGTATCTGTGGAGTAGGCCGTGGGATCTGCACTGGAGCCAGGAAGCAATGCGCAAAGTAAGGACCAGAGCTCCCCCAATAGTGAACCACATCCATTCTCAGCAACAAGGTCTGGAGCTCCTCTAACAATAAGAATATCCAAGTTCATATCAGGAAATTACGTGTATACACAGAGAGATGAGACAGTTATACATCTAGCTTCTTTTAGTTCCTTGAAAAGGATGTTTTGTGCTAATACTGTTAGTATAAGATATCATGCCTATATCTTATACTCTGAACAACAACTACAAAGATAATACATAATGTATCAACTATTGCAATGATCCATCTAATCCATTTTGAAACTCAGTTTCATTGTTATGTTTACCTTTACTGTTTTACTTTTTTTCACTTCTTTAAAAAATAGTTGTGCTTATCCTAAAACTAAAAATAGAAGTTCATCAACCTCCTCAGGAGAACCTAGCAATAGGAGAACCAACAATACCACTTCTCCCTCTCCAGTTCTCCTTTTAATAATTTGGGCCACCACACCCAGCACCATGCTGATTTAGTTCAGCTCAGTGTGACACGTAGCCCACCCTTTGTCAACCCACAGTCAAAGCAGAAAGGAAAAACAGATGAAAAGAGTGAGGGAATCCTGTGAGACTTATGGTACATCATCCTGAAAATAGACAATGGAAATTAAAGAAGAGAGAGGTCAGAAATATTAATTAGATAAATCATTGCCAACTGTTGTTTTCATGTTACAATTACCAAGACAGGGAAAGAAAAATATAGATGATGATTGTTGAGGGGAAAGTTTCATATTTCAAATATATACTATTGTATTGAAGGAAAAGACCTCACAATGAGATAAATTAAATAGAAGGGATATACTTCGTCAATACTCCATATATTTCTCTGTCACTTCAAATATGTATTCAGATACATATCCATTTCACCTTACTTAGACAAATCTCTTTGACTTCTACTACATCTAATTTTAATTATAATGATTATATATATTTGTCATTAAATATTGTAATATCAAATTTTATGAATAAACAATCTTAGAATACATGAAATAAGTTAGCTTTAAGTCTCACATCTTTATAATCTTATATTTGATTTAAAATCTCATTACCATTTCTAAAATATTTATTAATTACTTGCACAAAATTATCTAGAAACTTTTAATCTAAATGAGCAAAAGGAACAAATAAAATTCTTATATACAACTATTAAGATCCTAAAAGATATGTGGTATTGTGTCTTCCTTACTACAAGGAGATTTGTTGGCTACATGCTTATGATATCTATTATATTGGATTTGAAAGTTGTCTGACAGTAGTATGTGTAATTTTCCTCATATCTTTTAATTTTCTTGTATAATTGGTGAGGTCTTTAAGGTTATATCAAATGTAAATAAAATAGTGCCAATATAAAAAAGCTAATATTAGTTATATAAGTGCAATAGTTTGTTTATATTTCTTTATAATATATAAACCAAAATATTAGAACCAAGAGTTTTTATTCATAATTTTAAATAATCACTCCTATTGATTTCAAATATGTATGATTTGAACAGAATTTTAAAAGAGAAACTTTAAAAACATATGTGTGCATTTTTCCTCAAACTTAATGACAAGTACAAAATGTAAGTAATTTATTATATAGGCTCAAAATACATAATTAAATGACAGCTTAGAAATTTAGTCTTTCAAGCTTTTTAAGAATATGTGAAGTCCATCCAGGGAGGCATTAATCCCACTGTGCCACCTGAAAGAGAAATTTGATCACCTTTATATTGTTTGTGAAATTTGTGTACAACTATGTTCCTTCATGGCAGTTAATAGTTTCATGAAATTCTCAAGGGATAAGATTATTCAAATTGTCTAAATCTGGAAACTCGGCAGTGAGTCTTTACCCTTTTATCACCTTTATTCCTCACAATCCCATTCATGCAGTCTTATCGGCTTATCCTTTAAAATCACTTAAAATCTCTCTTGTCTTGACGGACCACCTTATCTTGGAACCTCTTGTGTCATGTGTTTTTCAAGGCTCATACCTCTCCAAATCCAGCTTTCCAATCCTCCAGTGTGATCTGCCTAAAATACAACTCTGTTAACTTGTTTACTTTCTAAATATCCTCCACTAATTATATTTCTCTAAAATTAAAATTTTGAGACATTGTATAATGGGAATCATGGACGAGTTGGTATTTTTTTCAATTTCTATTCTGTAAAATATTATTTTTCTCTGTTCAGTCTGATGTGTGCATTTGTATTATTCCTCTAATTTTTTTTCCTAAACTGAAAATAGATTTAATTAGAAAGCAAGAGAAAATATGGCCTTAGCCTTAGGAACTGAAATAGATTAGGCCAACCTTTGACAAAGGAGAGTAAGTGTTATAAAAAAGGACTACAGTTTGGAAGCTGGAGGGGGTAGTCCCTGGTGAACAGGACCATACAGACCCCTACATTTCGTTTCCTTAGATTACACATATCTTCTCATGAATATGTGGTAGATTTTGCTAGCACAGATTGTTGTCAAAACTATAAAGTTCTAATACATTAAAAGTGAACTGATCTATGAATATGTGCAATTTGTGAATGGATTTTTCAATATGTGATATGTACATATGTGGAAACTCTCTCCCACACATAAAAATATACACACATTCACAGCACACACATTTAGGCGTAGAGAATTTGAACAAGGAAAAATTTATAATCAACACCGTCCTTTTAATAGAGGTGTGAATCTGAGTTGAGTATGAAAGATTCTTTCAGATTTTGGCAGCATTCCTACTGCACATTTATTGAAGCTTTTCTAATACTTCTTGTTTTTAAAAATACCCTTAAATGCTATTTCACTAAATTCTTAAAATTAGAGTTACAGTCTTCTAGGATGACTTTACAAAAGCGAAAGAATCTCTATTAGCATCTTCATGTAGAAGTGACTTTGAAGAAAAGTGTTTTAGGGGAGGTCTTCATGTTCTCTTGTAAAATATGAGATGTAAACTCACTGTTATTTTAACTGCAAAAACCTGTAAAATCTTCATTCTTCAAAATGCCCTGTTGTCAGAGCACACTTTTAGAAGATTCCTGAGAATTTTGAAATCTACTTCTGGGTTTAAGTGGAAGTAGTGGCATTTGAAGATTACAAATGCATACATTCAGAGTTGTCAATGTTTGCAGATGATGCTATAGAGTGAAAAAGTATAAGGGTTGTTGTAAGGCTCAGAATATCAGGTCTTTTACACTATGTTAGAGGAATAATGCTCTCTGTACATCATTGGGAAGTAAAGTTAATGATGACGTTGTCTCCCAAGCCCTAGCAACTAGTGGTCTGTAAATATGAGTAGATTCATCTGAAGAAAGTTTCAGAAAAAAGTCATACACTCAAGAGTGAATGGGGTTGCAATCTTAGAAAGAAAACTTATATGTTCTCCATATTTAGAAGCATTTTAAGCCTTAAAATAATGAAAAATATGTACAAGACTCCAGCACTAGAAACTTGCAGAGGGAAGGATATAGTGTTATAGAAATGGTGACATTAAAGAGAATAATTGATGTAAAATATTTTTATTTTTGGATAATGATAGTTAAAGCACAGAAATAAAACAATATGTGCAACTAGTCAAAAACACTTCAGAATCTTAATTAGAACAGCTTCTAAACTGAATGAAAATAATTTTATGTTCACCTTTTTCTGCTCAGACTGTTATTTACCACAATAGTAAACATTTATTCACTTAACTCATTAATTTACGCCCTTACTTAAATATGAGCTTGAAAAATTGCATACATGACAATTTCAAATTCTGTTTTTTATGAAAGTTCATGGCACATAGTAGGAACTCACCAAAATATAGTCGATGGGCAGATGCTTGGATGGATTTAAAAATTCAGATTTTAGCAGCTCCCTCCAGATTTCCACAAATGATAGTAATGAGGATGTAATTTAAGGAATGAAAATAGTAGAGATTTGCCCTTTTTCTATGAGTAAATTGTTATATGGAGACACATAATTTATTTTAATTAATAATAGACCCAGTATAATAAGATAGCACAAAGGACAAATTTCTGGGACAGTTAAGAACTGCTTAATGTGGCAATGCACTGCATTAAATAGTTTAGCAAAAATATTGAGTGAAAGATTAATGATTGGTGGACTTTATAAAAGATGACTGTTCTTGTTCCACTGCTAATTATAAACATCATTGTAAACCAGAGATTTCTATAATGAGAAATTAAATCCTGTGAGAATTAAAATTTTCTGTAACTTATGAAATAAATTTTAGATAAGAAGACAGATTTTCCCCAGTGAATTTAGTGTTAAGGTTGATAAAATTGAATTATGTTAGGTAATTTTGAGTCATTTATATCATATATTTAAAATTACCCATTTAACTAGATATATAAAATATACTCATATACCACTACCTAGATCAACTTGTAAAATATTATCAAAATTCCATGTTTCCTTATGACCATTCAGAATCAATACCATATTAGTGATATTTATTGCACTTGTATCATATTAAATAATTTTGATCATGCTTAAATTTAATATAAATAATGTCATATAGTATGTTTTATTTTGTGATTGGCTCCTTTTTAGCATCCCCATGTTTGAAAAGTTCATTGAGAGTATATTGTATACTCGTAATTTATTCTCTTTATTTTACTTTATCATACTCTATAAATTCCATAGTATCAATAAACTTTATACACACTGTCCTTGATGATTTCAGTTGTACCTAGTTTAGAGTCACAGTATCGTAAATAAAATCATAATACATGTTTATATACATGTTATTTTGTATAAGTAAATGGGTCTGTATCTTAGTTAAATTTCTATGAATATAATTACATGATCATAGTGAAGCATATATTTAACATTAATTATTGTTTGAAAGAGCTTATGCATTTAAAGGTTCTCTGACAATATATACTAATTCAAATGTACCAGCATCCTTATTCAAGTTAGGGAAGTAATCTTTGAAGGCATTTTGAAATGACAATTGTTAACATACTTCAAACTTAATAATGAAGTACTGAAAGAATATCCCTTAAGAGCAGGAACCGAAAGAAAATGTCTGCTTTGATAATTTCTCAAGCACAGTACCCCAGAACTTCTGTCCATGTCAGCTAAAAAAGACAAATAAATAAAAATCAATCAAATTATAAAATGAGTAATTTCTATAAAAAGCTGTAGCAAAGAGTCAGATTAAGAAGTCTTGGCTTCAGTCCTCCTCAGAGAAATTTCCTTTGCCAACTGTACATAGTCTCGAGTATCCTTTTGTAAAGACAAATGCTGGGAAACAAGATGGAAATATTCATGTCACATGGAGAACTAAACAAACTTTTATTTAGAAGAGTAAGAGGAATGATCTCACTCGTGTGTTACCGAAGATATTTCACCACAAACTGATTTCCTTTTTTTTTTTTTTGTACTGGGACTCGAACTCATGACCTTGCACTTACCAGGCAGGTGCTGTAATATTGAGCCACATCCCTGGCCCAACTCACTGATTTTCAACAAGTGTACCAGAACCTTTTCAAGAAGCAAGAGTAGTCTTATCATAAAATACTGTTATTACAAGTAGAAAGTCAAATGGTAAAGAATGAAGTTGTCTATTTACTTCACAGTATAAACAGAAGATAAATTTAAATGGACCAATAGTTTAATAAAAGACAAAGATTTAAAATACTCCGAAGAAAAGGTGGGTATGTCTTTATGATCTGATATGTGGTAGTGTATTACAAAATATTACACCAAATGAATGAGCAACACCAACAACATAAAAATCATAACATTGGACTTCATAAAAATTAAAACTTTATATTTAAAGAAGTAATATCAATAAAATATCTATAGCTTAAAATATTCATATAATTTATCTTATAAATGATACATAGTTATAAATTAAAATGCACAACACTATAACATATATATATATATAATTCAGTTAAAATTTAGTAAAGCAAATGAATATAGTCATTTCCCTAAAGAAATTATACAATCACTTATAAAGCATGTGACAAGATAATTCATACAATTTCTCATCTATGTATTATAAATCAATTTAACTAGGATGGCTAGAATCAAATTTTCAGTTAATAAATTCTTGCAGATTATGTGATGATAATGGAATAGTCATATACTGCTATTAGCATTTTAAAATGATAGAGCCAACTTGGAAAATAGTCTGAAACTTGCTGAAAATGATATAAAATAAAATTACCACAAGAATCAAAATTTTAATCCTAACTATACATCAAAAATGGGAAATCAATGTTGGGCATAGTGGCGCATGCCTGTAATGCTAGCACGTAATAGGTCAAGGCAGGAGGATCACCATGAGTTCAAGGCCAGTCTGGGCTACATGGTGAGACCCTGTCTCAGAAAAAAAATGTGAAATCATGTGTCCAGATAAAATACTTTACCTGTTTACATATTTACTTTTATAAATGTATGCACATATTTACCTTTATAAATGCATTTACAAATGTATAAAATATGAATACACATTTATAAAAGTATTGTTCTTAAAAGTCAAACTTTCTGCTATGCTCTGAATATGTCCTCTGACATTAAAATATGGGAAATCAAATCTTGAATGCTAAATGTTCAGAAACGTGATCTAATAGGGGATTAGTCAGCTTTCTAGGACACAATATATGTCCCTCACTATTTAAAGGATGTGGTATTTATTTTTGCTCAGAGTTTTGGGGAATCCACTCCATGACATTCTAGATGGAAAGAAGAATCATCACTGTGTAAGAGTGCAGAAGAGCAAAGATGCTCCTTTTTGGCAGGGAGGGAGAGCTGAGTACCAACACCAGGAAGGAAGGATCTAGATAATATGTATACTACCCAAGATCACCTCTCTGTGATCACCGAGGCACATGCAGAAGTGTGCTCTATTAATGTTCTAGGCAACAGGCAAGAAAAACAAGCTGACAATCTTCCTTAACTGTCATATCCCACTACATGTCAATGCATAACTCCAATAAATATGTAATCGCCAAATAAACACAAGGTCACAATAGTACTAAATATAATAAGAGCACTGTATATAAAACTGCAATTGAATAATCACTTCACCAAAGTCTCATCAGTACCAACATTATTAAAATGTCCAAATCAGTTTATTCTGAGAAGCAAGGCAAATTCTCAAACTAAACACTGCAAATTCAAAAGGAATAATAAGGGGATAAAGAAGAATTGAGCCAACACAACAACAAAGCCCAGAAGGGAAAATATTACTGGAACTTCATATCCAGCAGCAGGAGTCTACGATGGTGAAATGTGAGTTCCAGATGCCCTCTCCTGTGACCTTATGGTTGCAAACCACAAGGTTTCTCCCTAAAGCTGTCTCCATTATTGGTCTGTGGCTTTTCTCAGAAAATACTTACGATTTCTGGAATCTTCAATTACCTATTGTCTTCATTTCTTTATTGGCTTCATTCCTACAGCTTTATGCACTGCTCTTTCAAAGGCTCTTTATCTTGCCTCTCATGATTTCCTCTGAAATCTGACGGAAAACCTCCCTAACCCCACAAATCTTGCATTTTTCATGCTGGTAAAACCATCATCAAATAGCTGATACCAACATCTGCCAACAATGGATACAGAAGCCAGTCTGATGTTTTCCATGGTTCCATACAGTCTATAAATGACCAAATAGCAAATTATAGTAATGAATATTTTAGGGAACCAATATCCTAAAAGGACTTTCTATAGCTAATCCCTTCTGTGATTGACACCTCCAGTGGCCCTAACTTTATATATCATTTTTTTAGGGCCAAAGTTCAAGTTTTTGAAATATTTTGTGATGCTTTCTTTTCCTGGTTCTCACTATAAATCCAATTATAAATCCAGCAATAATCATGTCACAAACTGAATATCACTGTATCTTGAAATTTTCTCAACCAGATCAACTAGTCTGCTACACTTAATATCAGTCATATTCAAAGTCTCAGAATATGAGCTAAACATAGAAAATCTTCACAAGAGTGTGACACACATGCCCTCTACTCCAATTACCAACAAAGTCTTTGTTTTCAACTGAAATCTCCTAAGCCTGTCCTTTATGCTCCATGTTCCTTTAAGCATTCCAATCCTCTGAGTTCTGACTAGAATCATGCAACAGGCTGTGTATACAGCTTCTAGGCTTTTTCCAGCCCAGTTTTTCAACTATTTCAAAACTTCTCCTGCAAACCAGATCCATTTTTTTAAACCACATGGTCATGTACAGTCACAGCAATAACCGCACTTACAGTTTATAAAGGTTTCAGTTTCTGGAATTTTCAATTCCCCGTGGTTTTCATTTCTTCTTTGGTTTCATTCCTAAATAAACCTACACACTCTTAGCTTGTGTTGTTTAATTCACCATCACCCTGATTACAGTTTGGAAAAGAGGACAGGATATTTGTAAGACAATGACACTTTATCTTGTAGCCATGTTAAACAAGTAGTCTCTAAAAAGTGAAAGTAGAATTTTGGTAAATACAGTCTCTAAAATACTGTTGAAGTCAGACAAAATTCTGTAGCATTTGTAATAGGCCTTTTGTCTTTAATGCTAACTTTATTTGTATTAAGATGTTTACTAAAATATAATAGTTGGAGTTTAAACACATATAGACTTTTCCCTATTTGTTAAGGAAATACTATGTCCTTTTATTTAATTACAACCATGGTCAAGAAATATAATAAATAAAGACACTGACATTGTAGTAGCAATTGGGCTGTTACTGTTTTTATAATAGGGCTTAAAATCTAGATCTGACCTCTGTTTTAGACGTGAAGACTCTTTGTAGTGGTTTGTTCCAGATAATATGAACATAGAGTTAACAAATCTTAATAGCCACAATATTTGCAATGACATTTTTACCCAATAGGCATACCTATATAAAAAATCAGATATTTATCCCTATGGTTTCTTTAATGTACATCAAATTATCATAGAAACAATATGCTAACACAGACTGAATGTCACATTTTTGGAAGAGATGGTGGAACTGTGTATCATGACTTTCTATTACTATGAGTTATGGGTCCAACTGGATACTGCCAGCAAATACTGGTGTGATGATTGTAGCCCCTTTTTTATACATAGCCTATATTTCATTTTATATCATTATTAGTTGGGTTTTTTGTTTATGTTTTCCTGTCATGTGTTTAAAACTCAGTCAAATTAAAACTTGCATTCATCAAAATTAATCTCTCTCTCTCTCTCTCTCTCTCTCTCTCTCTGTCTCTCTCTCTCTCTCAGCTTCTCAGGGATTATTTTGGAAGTGAAATATGGAAGCTGTTAGCTCTTCTAGTTTTTCCTCCACCAATTGCATCATTTGCCAATATGGGTCATGGTATTGCATCACCATGTGGGTTCTAGTGGTTTCTATTGTCAACATATAATGTCCTTAAAGATTTTGTGGATGTGTTGGGTCTGAATTAACCAAGAGAATGTTGATATGAAAAGCCTTCGGTATCTTAAACTGTTTCCCCAAAGATTTAGTCTTCTTGAAAGTACAATTTTCATTTATGAATGTTCTTATCTCCATTTTCTATTGTATCTCACTTCTGCTATTAAGAATTTTCAAACATTATCACATTTCCATACTGTATGAATCCCAAAATGTGTAGTACTTCAAGACACATGCCATCGTTTTCTGTCAAATTTGCTTGTTCTCAAATGAATTGAGTTTTAAATATTATTGAGTACATATTATTTCATCAATATGAGTATATGCATGTTAAGAAATGGAAGCTAGTATATTTTTTCTGTTTTTCTCCATCTATATATTCAGTTTAGTCATCTAGTTACAAATCTAGTTCAGTTTATTATAGATAGAAACATTTCAATAAATATTTTGGTTGATATATATAGATTTTTATTAGTGAGTTTATAACTAAAGCTACCAACAGAAATTCTAATTCAATTTTTTCCAACATATATATTACATGAAGTATTCTATATAAATGATTACACAGGAAGGACCAACTTATTTCACTCATCTTTGAGTTATAGGAAAGCTTTTAATAAGTTCTTCTGCTATAACTGTTTCTTTATAGTTATATCTTCTCAAATAAAGTTCTTGTGCTCAGATACTGTACTGTAACAATTTTATTGTACCTTTTTTTAGTGCGTGCATGTGTGTGTGTTTGTGTGTGTGTGTGTGTGTGTGTTGTACCGGGAATTGAATTCAGGATGTTGTGCTTGCCAGGCAGGTGCTGTATTGCAGTGCTATATCCCGGCCCTTTATTCTTAGTACACAGAATACTCTATTGCCTTTGTTAGATACTTAGCAAAACTTTGCTTAATGAAGTGAACTAATATTAAAATGTTTAACACAGGAGACTCAAAATTTAGTTCAATTTTTATAGAAAAATAATTTCATTAAGCAAAGTTAATCAGTAAACAGCAAATTCCCTTGTTTTAAATTACATGCCAAAATGTTGCTTTTAATATTTCAAAATAAGTATTACTAATAATATTGGAAAGCAATGTGATTAAGCACATTGATATATTAATCACATATCCATGGCTTCTTAACATTTACAAATCACTGAATAAAACACTCCATGTCTTCCACTAGCACAACTGTTCAATGAGCAATATAATTTGGATATATATATATATATATATATATATATATATATATATATACTGATTTTAGAAAATCACACATCCTGAAAGGGATCATACTTTGGCATTGTAAATTATCCATTCTATACTAACTTCTTATTCCTCAACCCTTAAATTGACACTAATTTTTTCTTGCATACACAATATGTAAACTTCTATAAATTTGCAATAATATATCCAACATTTTACTGTAACTTTTTCTCATAAATATTCACTATATGAAATGTCCAAGCATCTATTCCCTTTTGGACTCTCTTGCCTAATATAGTTAGTATATCCCTGCCCAGTGTCTTCACTTTTGCCTCATGATAAGTCAAACAAACAAACAAACAAACAAACAAAAAAACCCTTCACTGAACTAGTCACATATAACAGCACCTCATGTGGTCACAGGTAGGGCCTTTTAGAGGTGGCTGGATGGAGAGCATGTGAGGCTGGTATTAATGTGTGATGCTGGGATCAAGGATATGTGATTACTAAATCAGTCCACCGATTGGTTTGGCGTATGTCTAAGTAGGATTAAGGGTTGCCCACTCTGAGTGTGAGTGTTAACCTCCCTAAACGGAGATAACATGGATAGAATATAAGGACACAAAGAAGGCTACTGTCACCACTGACTGCTTTGCTACTTCACTGTTTGCTGTCTTACTGCCTTCTGCTGCCTTGAACAATTTGCACCCTGCCATGCCAACTTGCCTTGGAGCCAAACAACTACAAACTGAACCCTCTGCACAATGTGAACTACAACAAACCTTTCATCTTTTAACTTTGGGGGTTCAGGTACTTTGTCTCTACAATTAGAAAAGTAACCAAGACATTAAAATTAAAATGCATTCATTTTTTAATATTTTACTAGTTTATGTTTACATCACATGAAGTTTACATGCATGTTGAGAGTAGATACAGTTACATAATATAGATCAGGTTTTAACTTCCCTCTCTTCCCCCTCACCTCCCTCCATCTGCCTTTAAATGCCTTTTTCTCATTTTTTTCTTACTGCTATTAATATAAGTTTAAGCATGTGACATATAATGTTTACATTCATTTAGCTTATTAGGTTTAGGTACTTGGCATATTAAATTTCATGCATTTATTTTATATCCTGATACATTGCTGAAGTTGTTTGCTACTGCTAAGAAGTTTTTGTAAAATACAGTGGGACTTCCTGTATTTTGTCATCTGCAAATAACGATAATTTGATTTCTTTCTTTCCTGTGCATATTCCTTATATTTATTTTCACTGCCTGATTGTTCTGTTAATATTTCTAGAAGTACATTGAGTAGAAGTGTTGACAGTGAGAATTCTTGGTTTTTTTTCCTGATTTTAGATCAAATGGTTTCATTTTTCCCATTTATTATGATTTTGCCTTTTTTGTCATAAAGAGTTTCTATTATATTCAAATTTGGTCGTTATCCTCTTTTTCTTGGCATTTTTACCATGAGGAGGTGTTTGCTTTTGTCAAAAACCTTCTCTGATTCTATTGATATGGTCATGTGTTTATCTTTGCTTCTGTTTATGTGTTGTAATATATCTATTGATCTGCTTATATTGGTTTTCTACATCCAGTTGAACAGACCATAAAACTAAAAGTCACTTTTGTCACTTTCATTCTCTTGTATCTTATATTTAATCCACCATTGAATTTGGGTGTTTCCAACCTATAAGTTTTCCTTGAGAGTAACTATGTTCCTCCATTCTCTTCATTTTGTCCAAGTTGTCATATGCATCAGTCTGTCCTTTACTAACCTGCAATCATATAAGAAAATATTTCTCATTTTAATTCTGACTGACTCCCTTCACAAATTCCTGACAATCACAGGCAGAGTGATAAGTTCAAAACAGTAACCTCAAATATAATCATTTGAGAGCCATTATTGGTTCTTTAAAGAAAATTATTTCATTATTTGATGTTACATGGATTATGATATTGTTAAGCCTCTTCCAAGAGAGGTGAATTTAAAGGAATGGAGCCAAAAGAAGAAGGCAGCAGGACAAAGGTAAAAGACTTTTGTTCAAGGTTCAGCAAGTTGTGGTAAGGTGTGAGCTCCAAAGCCTTTGGGTATTCTTATCCTGTGGAGGTGTTGGCTACAGACTTCATGGTCTCTCTGTTTTAAGTTCGCATTGATCACTGCCTATAACTTCCCTCAACAGCAAATCCATGTTCCAGGCATGTACAAATTCATTTGTTTTCCTCTGATCTGTCAGCTTCACCCTCACAGCTTTGTATACCACTCCCACTAACCATATTCCCAAGCCTTCCTCTGAAATCTGAGAGGAAGCTTCCCTGACTTCACAACTCTAATATTCTGCATGCCAGTCCATCCAACATCACGTAGATAATGCCAAGGTCTGCTACTAGCTTTAGCAGTAGCTGACCCCTGTGGTCACAGATGCAGGTCTATCAAGGATCTTAATGACTGAGAAATGTGAACTGGATCCCGGGGAGCTAATTCTCTAGGTGGTCTTTCTTGGTCAGAGTAGCTTGGGGCCTTCTTCTGAATTGAAAATTTCATTTTATAGTTTTGATAGTATGAAGGGTGTGAACTTGCTTATTTCTCAGCTCTCTCAAGCTCTTCCCAATGTTCTTATGAAAAGTATTTTTTAAATACGAGTTTTTTTCAGCAAACTTCTTTTCCTTTGTCCAACATTACAAGTAATCATGTACTGGAAAAATTGAAAACATTTTAAATTAGCTTTTTCTTCCCATTATTAATATGAGCCTGGCTCAAGGCATCCAGAAATATCCATGCAACAATCTGAATATTGTGTTACCCGGCAATATACTGGATTAACTCAATTTTTCCTCAATCCTTAATCTTAGTTTCCAGGAAAGCCACAGGATATGGCTAAAATAAAGGCAAATTTTCTGCCAGGGCCTGACACACGTGGTCTCTAGTCCAACTGTCAATGGACACCTCAATCCCTACTAAGACATTCTGATCCTGGTCTTTACTATCTATATTTTTATGAATATTCTGGTTTTCTGAGCTCTTACCTGAATTTTCCATAAAACTTGGCTTTTAACATTATAGGTCTTCTATGTCAGGGATATAGCTCCAGTGGCACAAGTGCCTGCCTGGAAAAGGCAAGTTCCTGAGTTTGATTCCCAGAAAAAAAAATATATATATATATAAGTCATCTATATCTCACAACTCTAAATCATTCCAAACCCCTATGTTGAACCAATTCAAAGACTGAAGCACTTTTGATGAAGGTAAATATTTCCTCTTTCCCTTTTTATTCTATTCAAACTGCAAGCCTATTTGTTAATGCCAGCTATGTCTCAGGCAACCTTTTTCTCTGAACTTGGTGGCAAACATGTCGATTATCTACATACGCACCCAGAATTTGCTAATCTTCCAAACAATTCTTAATTCAAATTTTCATATCACAATTAATGTTCGTACCAAGTAACTATTGTAGGTTTTGCTATTGTGATTCATTTCTGTGTAACAGATTTGGGGAGAAACCCATTGAGTAAGCTCTGAATGATTTTCTAACCCTTAAAACAAAATCCTGAGATAAGCATATTTATTATTTTTATTCTGAATAGTGAAATTAGTAAATGATGCTTAACACATTGCCAGTACTACAGAACCATATGAGGAGTGAGTGATGGCAGACCATCCAAACATATAAGAATATGACAGAGAGACAGAAAGGATCTCTGTCCTTGAAATTGTTGTGGAACTCTGTGAAAAAGTCAAATAGTGAGCAACAGAGAAAGAGAGTCTCCATGATTTTAAGTCAAGATGCTGGAATACAGCAAGATGAGGAAGAGAAGGAGGTGGGAAGTGGGTCTGCAGGACACAGCATGGATCTGAAGGGTGAATTGGGGATCACAGGGAAAGGAAAGAGAGGGGCATCAATACAAAAGATGGTGGTAGCAGGTGGCACTTTCTCCTTGAGCCCTGACTCATGGTAAGTGAGGAGTGGCAGCTATGGGTTGGCTCCATCTAGCAGCTCCGAGAGTCAGGGGGATGCATGGCTGAGTTCAGGGAGCTGAGTTCAAGACAGCAAGAAGCCAACTTCAAACTGGAAGGAAACTGACTTCAAGCCAATAGGAGGCACTCTGAGTCTCATCTACTGGCTGAAGATTGTAGGACCTCATCTCACAGCCAGAAACAAGTACTAGCTTAAATTTAACCGGAACTAAATGCCCATGTTTTCTGGGGTTATACGCATCCTACAGTAATTCTACTACTGGGTTGCTGGGATCAATTTACAAGGTTCTGAATTCTGTCTGCTCTTTGTGTTTATCAGTGACAACAGAGACATGCCTGAAAGAGGAATCCTTTTGTCTTTTCTTCCTCACTTTTTTTCCCCTCTCTTTTGCTTGAATTTTTGTTTTGTTTTTCACGACTGTGAACATTACTTTTCTAGTTTTTTTGTTTTCTTCTTGTGTTTTTCATTGTTTCTTTATTCTTTATTTCCATCCTGGTTTCTTTACCAGTTTCTCAAAGATTGTATAATCTTACTTTGTCTTCCAGACTCGGTTCTAAACATATATTCTTTTATTTCTATATTTTTAAGAGACCCTAGCTCTTTTAAATTTTCTTCCCCAAGGAAAAAATTGCTATATTGAAGAGATATATACTATATTGAAGAGATATACACTATGTACAATTTTCTGGTTTCTTTTAGATTTTACTACATAAACATAAAAGATGTTCATATAATTAAAGGCAGAAAATTAATAATTTTCACAGTTTGTCATTTTTAGGCTGCATCTGATGCTATTATTACTGATTGTGCCACTTTGGCCAAGGTGACATATTTGTTCTAATCAGCTGTTCTTCATTGTATACCATGAGTAAGATTTGTTGAGGATCATATACAATAAAACAGACCAGTGCAAAAAGTGAAGAACTAGACACAATAGGGAGAAAATTGTCATTCCTGATAAATTGAAAAGGAGGGATCTTTTTTTTTTTCTTTTGTACCGGGGATCAAACTCGCGACCTTGCGCTTGCCAGGCAGGCGCTTAAGCCACTGAGCTAAATCCCTGGCCCATGAAAAGGAGGGATCTTGACACTCAAAACACAAAAGCCAGCTATGCTTGGAAGACATAGTTGAGAAGTAATTTCCTAAGAGTTTTCAATACTAACATAAAATCCACCTACCATGACAAATTTGCAAACACCTATGTAATAAGTAAATTTTTAAAGACTTAGAAAATGCAAAGATAAGGAAACAAACTGTAATCCCAGATTTTGAGATTCCCAAAATCAAAAGCAGTGGAAATTGAGGGGAAGTTATATGAGAGCCACTCACTTGTACTATTTAAAGTAATAAGAAAGGAATAACAACGCAGATATATGAGGCTCTAGAAAAAAATCAAATTGCAAATAAATTCTCAATAACTAAAGAAATAATGACCATAATGAATGAAATGATTAATGAATGTACAGTAGATAGAGAAGAAAAATAGAGGAGTTAAGGCAAATGATGGCTACGATAAATGCTCAATATAGGAAACAACTGGAATCCGTGAAATAATTTCAATCAGATACCCAGATTAAAAATTCTACTGAAAATATACACAGCTCAAGTCCAGTGTGACGACAAAAGATAAGATATAGAAGATAATGTTGTGATTAGTGATAATGCACAAAATGTTTTATTAAAAATATCAAGGAACCCCAGAAAATGAATCCAATTCAACTTCTAGATGATGCAGAGAAGTTTAAAAAATGATCTGAATAAATAAAAAACCCAGAACACACTACAAATGTCATAAAAAAAATCCTGTTCAGATAAGTAGATGCAGAAAAATTCTCAAACATGGGACAATAATTAGGATTACAGATAAGGAAAGCCTATAGAAATCCAATTACTCTTTACCAAAAAAATATACACCCAGGCATATAATAGTCAAGATTCCAGAAATTAAACACAAGAAATAGAATAGTGAAGGCTGTTAGAATCAAATCCAATGTAAAGGAAAGTCCATAATTATCACAATAGATTTCTCAACAGAAACATTTAAGACAAGGAGAAATTGAAGTGAAGTATTCCAAGTTATAAGAGTAAACAGCCTCCTACACAGACTGATATGTATCACAAAATTCTTTCAAAATTGATGGAGGAATAAGATACTTTCAAGACAAACACCTGAAGATATTCATGGACTTCAAACCAGCACACCAAAATGGTGAAAAGTCATTTTGGAAGATATAAAGAGAACTAAAACTTCATAAAGCCAAGAAGAGAAAATTCACTAGATAAAACAAGCAACTAAACAGAAGGAAAAATATAGGGAACTGTCAAAAGGAAAATAACATGACAAGATAAATTAATGCATATCAGTTATAACCATCAATGTAAATGGTCTCAATTCAACAAGCAAAATAAACAAATGGGTGAAACAGATTAACAAATAGGATTCAACAATAGGGTGCAAACCAGAGACATATATAACTCAAGAAAAAATTCATAAACTGAAAGTCAAACGATGAAAAAATTCATTTCATAAAACAGGAACCAGGAAAAAAATTTTGGTGCTGGAATAACTGGATTTCCATGTGTCAAAAATTAAATTTAGATGCATACCTCTTACCATGTACTGAACTAAAATTGCAATGGATCAAAGATATAAATATTTAAATAGAAACACTAAATCTGCTCCAGGACAGAATTGATAGATATCTTGATGACACCATTATAGGCAAACATTTTATGAACAAAATAAGGATCACACAGGAAATATCACAAAGAATCAAGAAGTGAGATGTTACCTTTTAAAAAAGGCTGATGGACCACTTCAGTCTCCTTTACAAGGAGAGTGCCAAGGTTGACTAAATCCCATGTCTGTACTACTCTCACTGGTTGAAGGGAAAGAAGGGTCATAGATCACCTCTCCTGAGGTATTTAACTTTGTTGTTGTTAGGGATTCTAGTTAGTTAGGGTACATTACAGAAAAAAAAAATCTGGCAGCCCATTAGGGAGGGAGCAGTGCCACCAAAACTTGTAACAGGCTGCCACATTTTCTGTGTAGAGGAAAGCACAGGAGGGAAGGGACCTGGTTTCCCAAATCTAGCCTATTTGGCTCGAGTTAGCTACACTTTTTCAATCCATCCATTTCATGGAGACTATATAGTAGAGTGAAAATTGCTCAGCAAGAGTGTCTCTTGAGATCCTCGCCATGCTGGAACTTAGGGGGCCGAGCCAACCAGTAAGCAGCCTGCTGCTCTGTAGAAGAACAACTATTGTGAAGACAGCGAGATATACAATGTTGACTGTTACTGTTGTCCTGGTGACCTGCTGTGATGTTCTGTGCCAATTTCACTATACTGTCTCAAATGGCTTTATTCCATCCTTTTTTTTTCTGTTTGCAGCCTCACTGTGTGTTCACTTTGTATGCCTTAATTTTGTAACATGAACAGCTATTTCTGGGAGGACAGTATGTGGTTTGTCAACTAGTGATTTATGGGGTTTTTTTTGAGGTTTTGTATTGTTTCTACCCGTTTTTCTGTATTGCTTTTTTTTTCTCTTTAAATAAAATTAAAAAAAAAACTACTAAGGCAAAAAAAAAAAAAAAAAGAAAAAAGAAAATTGCTCAGACCACAAGGAGTATTCGCTGGTATCACTATGGACTGGATTGCTGTTTTGTAACACGCTATGTATATTTATTTGATCTTTCATTCTTTTATTTCTGATTGATTTGGACATCAAGATATATGTCCCTCCCTTTTCTCCTATTACCTGTGCTTCCAGTTGATTTTCTGTGAGTATCTCCAATGTGGCTCCTCCTTTATTCAGATATATTGAATCAGGATCCTCATTTCCTTTCCCTATAGCTTTGGATTCCACTTTTGTACCTGTGCATTGTTGCAACTCTGTGTCCTGACATTTATCCCTTGACAAGACTTAGAATTTTAAATCTGCATTTGGTAGTAATTATGTATCAGTGGTAAATATTTCTCAGAGACAGACTATATTTTTTAAGTAATTTCTTAGGGAAAAAACTAAGAATGAGAGTGAGTTTGGTACTCATGTAACTTCTTTAGTCTTATAGTCTAGTGACGATGACTTTCTGTATTAAACTTGGCAATTTATGACCTAAGAAGATAACTGAACAAATGTACTTTATTATTTAACAAATATACAAAGTAATCATTTCTTTAGATTAATAGTGGAGCTGTATTAGCTTTCTGAACATAGAATTGTGGGTGCTGGTATGTATATGTATCTGTAGAGAAGAGAAAAATCTCCAAGAAACATATTTTTGTAATGGAATTTTGGTTACTTTGACATATAAAAGAGGCTATAAGTTACATTTGTCACTTTGTATTGCCATAAATCATTTAAAATACTATGTTCTGAAAAATTACATAGATAAATTAGTTGAAATAATTAAAATACTCCATAAATAAATAATAAATAACAAATGAATGAATGAATATATTTTAAGCATTTTATTATATATCAGAAACATGAGCATGTTTAATTCAGTGTCAAATTAAATTATGTCTATAGTATTTATAAAAAGTTTAAATCAAAGAAACAATGCTGTTGATATGAATTGGTGAAAAACAGATACAGAAGGGAAGCTCATTTCATTTAAAAAATTAAAATATGATTATATGTGTAGTCTTGCATTCTTTTCTTGTATAAATCAATAGCTTTCAATCCTTTCTTTTTCTGATTAGATATACAAGTGTTCTCAGGTGCTCAAGATACATTTCTAGACTAATTCATATTGCTTTGGGTAGGTATAAGATATTGTCTGTTGACTAGAAACTATCATTTCTGGTCATCTGGGCCTTTTGATTGGGTTACACAACACATGGTGTGTTGCTATCTCCAAAGTAACAGATCTAATGAGAGATAGACAAACAAGGAAGACGAGAGAGAGAGAGAGAGAGAGAGAGAGAGAGAGAGAGAGAGAGAAATATGTCTGAAACCACATTTCCTAATTCATTCTTAGAATTCATAGCCTGTCTTAGTCACTTTCTTGTTGCTGAGACACAATACTAGAGGCCCACACTTTAAAAGAAAAGAAGTTTATTTTATTTCACAGTTTGTAGAAGTATCACTGCATAATCTATTGGCTCTAAGACAGGACAGTGTGAACTAGATACATAGAGGAAAAAATGCTGCTCATTTATGTGATGGCAGCCAGAAAGCAAGAGATACAGGAAGAGCTGATGAAAGAGTTACACTCTATCAGATCATGCCTACAAGTCCTGTCTGCTAACAGCACACTTACCTTCAGCATCCCCATTGTCCAACAACCTTTCAATAGCCTTGTCTATCAGTAAATGAGGCTTTGGTTGAACATCCAGATGTAAAGAATAATGTTGTGTCCCTAAATCCCAAAATGTTCCTAAACATCAATTTACACAAAATGCAGCCAGGCCTCCTTGGATTATGGCTCCAGAGGCCTCTAGGTGCCTGGATGATTGAGCATTGTGAATTTAATCATGACAAACCAATTTCCTATGTAATTGTTCTGAAAAAATAATTATACTAGTGTCTCCTATCAAGTGAATGCTTTATTGCTGTGTATTCTTTAGCCTATGTAATAGCTGTAAGAGTCTTCCAGGTTTCTCACATGCCATCAAACATCCTTTTATTTGTGTTGATAGAAAGCACTTGACATATTTTCAGTGACAAGCATTTCAGAAATCAACATTTTTTGGTCAAAAATTAATGGCCCTTTTCTAGTAAAACTGAAATCCTTTTAAATGGACTTGTTCTCCTAATTGTTATGATAGATATATCTAAAAATAACCAGCAGTATCTATGACACTACCTCAATGTTGGGCTGCCTTGAAATTTCCTCTGTCAGATAAATTAGTCTGATGCACTTATTCTCATACTCATGCAATATATGTGAATATGACCAAAGTGCAGGCACATTTTTTTATTGAGGCCCTGGCCTCACAGCATTCTACAGCTTTTCTGTAGGGCACTTCAAAACCTTTTCAAACTCTTCTAATGAACCACTTCTGAAGACTTCTAAACAATATGATCTGTTAGTCCCTCCAAATCCCTGTATTTCTTGTACCAAAATTTGTCTTAGTGAGTTTTTCATCTTTGAGAACAAACACCCAACACCTGAATTTTAAAGGAGTAGAAGATTATTTTGACTTATAGCTTACAGAACTTTCATACTCTGACTGCTCTAAGACACAGCAAGATGACAGAGGGGCATTCCAGAGGAAAATGTGTGCATGTCATGATGGCAAGAAAGCAGAGTGAGCTTGGAGGAACTGAGGAGCGAGATGTACCCTACGAGGGTATGTCTCCAGAGACCCATTTTTTCCCAATCTGATGCTACATCCTACCAGCATATTCAATTTTAGGTTTCCTGTGGTCCTATCACATTTTAAATGTTCTGGCTAAGAGCGTATGAGGCTTTGGATATATCCAGATATAAACCATAACATAACCATATGCTGTATTTCAGAAATGCTTGTGCTATTAAATAAGTCCAACTAAAGTAAAGGGAAAAGTTATACAACTCCATATGTTCCTGGAGAAAAGAAGCTTTGGGATACTTTTAGAGGTCTTCAAACACAAAAGCCATAAGGTGAAAATATTATCAAATGTCCATACTATCAAAATTAACATACAAATTTAAGAGAACCTCAGTTAAAACATTAACAGCAAACTTTGCAAAACTAGCAAAAACAATTATAAAATTCATTTTGATCCAGAAGAGACTTGAAAATACAAAAGCACACCTGGAAAACAAGAGCAAAACAGGAGACATCACAACCCCAGTATTTCTAATCTAATAGAAGTACCAACTCACACTACAAAGCTAAAGTGATTTAAAAAATAACATGGTTTGGAACAAAAACAAATATGTATGTAACTGGAACATTTTAGAGGATGAAGAAATAACCTCAGTTATATTCAGCCATCTGATATCTAAGAAAAGTACCAAATATCACATGGAGGAAAGATAAACTCTTTAATATATGGCACTGGAAGCAAAAGAAATCATCAACAGAGTTAAAAGGCAACCTATACAATGGGAAGAAGATTTAGCCAACTGTCCTTCAGTAAAAGAAATTCTATCTAGAACATATAAAGAATTGAAAAATATCACACTCCCCAAATTCAAAAATCCAATCAAAAGATAGACATCTGAGATGAATATATACTTCTCAGATGAGGAAATACAAGTTATAAAATAAATACATGAAAATATGTTCAAAATTATTTGTCATTTGAGAGATGCAAATTAAAACAAAACTGAGATTATATCTCACCATAGAAAGAATGTCTGTCATCAAGAAATCAACCAATAACAAATGCAAGAAGACTGTGGGGGAAAAGGAATCCTTTTCCACTCTTGGTGAGAGTGTAAATTGATAAAACTACTGTGGAAATCAGTATGAGAATTTTTCAGAAAACTAGAACTATAGGCCCCTTTCCACCTAGCTATTCCCCTTCTGTGTACCTTCCCAGAAGAATTAAAAATGTCATACTACAGAGATATATGTGCAGCCATGTTTATAGCATTACAGTTTGTACCAGCTAAATCTTGGAAACAACCCAAATGCCCAACAACCAAAAAGTGGAAAAAGTTTTTTTTTTTATACAATGGAGTACTACTTAACCACAAGAATGATAAACTTGAGCCTTTTATGGGTAAATGTGTGCAACTTGAGACCACAGTCATCAATGAAATGAATCAAAATCGTGTAAGCATCATACTGTCCACCTGGTTTGAGAATCCAAAAGAGTAAATATGGTCTAAAATGTACAAAATATATTGTGAAAGGCAAGAAATTGGTCAAAAGGAAAAGTGAGCCAGGATGTGTGAAAGGGGAAAGACAGTAGGGAAAAGAGAAAAATTGCAAGTCAGTTATACTATTACCATCTCTTAGTTCATTAAATATAAAATGTGCTAATATCAATTGGATAAAATATTATTCCCATATTGTGTAACCTGAGCAACTGCTTAAAGATAACAACACGTAATATATTAAATATTGTTATTCTATTATTTTTAAGAAATATATTTTACATTTTTCCATAATAAAAAAGCAATGCTGCTGGAAAAACCAACAATGCATATACAGAAGACTGTATCTACATCCATATCTTCAATCATTTATTAAAATAAAATAAAATAAAAATGGTTCAGATAGTTGGATATTAAAAGAGAAATACTAAAAATGCTGAAAGATAAAACCAGTAAAACTCAGGAAAACATAGGCCTAGTCAAGAAGTTCATAAACAGAACCCTAAATGTCCAAGAAAACATCAAGAATAAGCAAATAGAATTATCTTCAATTAAAATGTTTGTGAACAGGAAATGAAATGACATATATAATGAAGAGACAACCTCCATAATGAGAAAAAATGCCAGCTAATCCTTGGACACAGACTACTACCTATAAAATACCTGAACTTCAGAAATTCTTTAGATCCACCCAAAATAAAAGGCCCAATAAAAAATGACAACTGAAAACAGCCACTTCAAAAAATAAGAAGTACAAGTGCCTAATAAATAGATAAAAATATTAAATATTTCTGATCATTATTGAAATATAAATTAAAACAACCCCAAGATTCCATCTTACTGAAGAAAGTCTTTCATCAAGAAATCAAGTAAAAACAAATTTAGGTGAGGCTGCAAGAATACAAACATTTCTCCTTCATTAAGAATAGTGTAAGCTCATTGAGATATTTATAAATAAATGGACACAACTTGAGACCATACTCATAAGCAAATGTGTAAATACTGTATAGTCTCCCTAGTATGAGAGTTGGTAAGAGTATATAAGATTTTATGGTAATCATGATTTCCCATTTCATTGCTTTGAAGACTTTCAATGTTTTCATTCATCAGTTGGAATGGTTTTATTCTGTTTTGTTTGACTTTATCATGCGTGATGGAATGAGCAGCTGTTTTGAAGAAAACAAAACATTATGGCAGCCATTGCTGATTTAATATTGTCTTGCTTAGAAGGCCTATCATGCTTCTACTCTGCTATTACCAGCAGTTCTATCATGTTGTGTCTTATTGGGATTTTAATATATGTGATAGTATAAACAAAAGTTTTTATTGAAAATGAGATATTATAGTAGCCATGAATAATTCTCTGTTGTTCAGTTCAGAATGTCCTGTAATTCTTTCATTCTTTTGAATGGTTTTATACTATTTTGTTATGTTTGATATTATTATATTTGAAACTATGCTCAACTATAGCAGAGCAAGAGATATCTTGATAGCTACTGTTAATGTCTGGTTGTCTTATTGTAAAGTGCTGTGTTCCTTATGATGTTCTGTTCTGATCTGCTTTGTTCTGCCCTCTTTTATTTTATTCTCTTTAAAATAAAAAAGAATAGTATAAGCTAGTAAAACTGTATGGAATTTAGTATACTCCTCAGAGCACTAAAGTTAAAATATTCTTTACACCTAGGTGTACCCCTTCTAGGTATCTTCATGAAAGTGTTACAGACAATATATTACAATGATACATTTTATATCCATGTTTATATCAGCACAATCTATGATAGGTATCTACCTCTTGGACAGGGTCTATATGTCTATCAATGGATGAACACAAAAAATGTGTCATTTCTACACAATGGAGTACTATTTTGCCATAAGGAAGTATAAATTTAGGTCACTTGTAGGAAACTGGATCCACTTTGAGACCATAATATTAAGTGAAATAAATCAGACACATGAGTATAAAAATTGCAGTTTCTCTTAAATGATAAACCAAAGGATAAATATTTAAAAAGCAAATTAGAAGAGAAATAATACAATACAAAGATCTTTTGCAAAAGGAAATAAGAACAAGAGTTGGAGGGAAAGAAGAAAGAGAAAAAAGAGAAATTATAATAATTAAGATGGGTTATGTATACATACCTACTTTTCTCAATGACAATAATCATTATGTATCACAAACATGTACTAATAAAAATTAAAGAAAGTATGGCAAAACAGGTTAAGATTGGGGACAAAGAACTATAGAAATCATTCTTTTTAGATCAAGAATATTCTTGATGCAAAAATAAAAACGTGACCATTACTACATCACTGTAGTTACTGAGAATGTATTCCCAATAATCTTTCAATAGTTACCACCTCTTTAGGCCCGAAATTTGTTTTGTAATTAACATTTTAATGTAATTATGTCATGCTCATGCATAAATTGCCTATGACCGCTTTTCTGTTACAACAACAGTGACATATACTTGATACAGAGATCTATGATCTAAAAATACCAACTTTATTACTCTGTGAGGCTTTTTATTGTTAATTACGTCTCTTGATTTGCTACAGATTTATCCAAATTTTATTTTTCTGATTGAATCAGCTGGTAGTTTTTGTGCTTTGGAATTTTTTTCCATTTCATCTAGATTAATTTGTTGGCTGTAAGTTTTCACAGAAATTACTTAGAATTTTATTTACTTCTATGTGATTGATAGTAATGTCCTCATTTTTATTTCTGAATGTATTTATTTGAATCTTTTAAATGGTAGGTGTAGTTTGTCATTTATTGTTTTTTTAAAACAATATTTTATCTTATTGTTCCTTATGTTTTTTCAATATTTTTCTTACTGATCAAACAACTTAAGATTTTTGCTACTGTTTTAAAATAGCTTTAAACTTAATTTTTTTAAAAAAAATTTCATCTTGATCTTTGTTCTATAGTTGCTTGCTTTTGTTCTGGTTAATATTTGACATCCTTTTGTGTCACTAATAATCTTACCAGTCATATTCCAAATGTAGATTTATACTCTCAACTCACAGTTATCAAGTCTCCATTTTTGTCTTCACTTCTCTGCATCTGCTTCATTCCTATTATAACTTATTCACCTACTTACTTGCTCATCACCTACGCACCCATCAATGTCTCCGTTAATTTCACCACTATCAATTTAAGCACTAGGTGGGGCTATATCTTTATGGTTGGCCTTTGTTTAATTGCTTGGAATTACATCACTGATTCTGGCAAATGGGGTTTTTCTGGTGGATACTAAAGAAGGCAGAAAGCTTGGAAGATAGAGGATAGTTAAAAATATCTGATGACTTAGAGGAAAACGACAATATTTATATACCAGACTTAGGAGGACTTTGAGTTTGAGAAAATCCACGGGTAATTTGGAAGTGTCATCATTGGAAATAAAAATGGAAACTGTGTAAGAGGAAGAAATAAAAAATGAAAAGGTGATTTATATATCACATGTTAATGTATAGCATAACAAAGGAGTCAATTCATGATAGTTTTACTTTATCTTATGATGAAGCAAAAATTTGCTGCGGGAAATGAGGGTCAAAGCACATTTATCATTTGAAGTAACTGTCCCTAAGATTGCTTAAAGAGTTATCTAACGTCAAATGTATGTAATTATTTTTGGATATTTAAGACAGAGAAATGAATCACAGAAAGCAAAAAGAGTATACCAGTATTGCAGAGAACACTTTTGTACAACAAAACCTAAAATGGAATGATGAAGTTATTTGTGAATTTTAAATCTACCTAACATTAACTACATAATATATCCTGGTTTAATTGTTTAGTTTTAAACACTAGCAGTGTAAGTAAATTGAGAGTTATAAAATATTTCCATGATATTAGCATATTTTGAATCAGAAGACAATAAACAGAATCGACGCATAAATAAATGGAAAGTATCCAGCTTCATTGCTATGGATTTGATAGTGGATATTACAGTGAGTACCAATTGTCCAATACTTCCTGAGGAGACTATCACAAAGTAATATGGTATCAATTGAAGCAATACATTTTAAACACGTTGTACTGGCTCCATTTCTGTGTTCAGCGACTAACAAATCATCGTAAGTCACAATGTAATAATATGCAGTTTCTTTCACCTCTCTATGCTTCTATTTGTATAATTTCTACAGATACATCTTCACATTCGCTGCTTTGCTTTTCAATTTAGTCCAGCCTATTAATGAGTCCATTGAAGCCATTCTGAATCAATTACTGTGGTTTTTCACTGTTGACAGTTTCCTTGCATTTTACAGTTTGACTCAGTGATAACAGGGAACATGTGTTATAAATAATAGTTTTATTCCACAGTGTGCTTATTTCATGCAATTAGTGTACTAATGTAAATTTCTGTATGTTTTTTGGAGCAATGGACACAAACTTAAAGTAAAGTCATTTAAAAATCTGATAATCTTACTAATTAAATCTATGCACTCACCGGTTTTCACATGAAACATGAAATGCTAGAATATGGGATGTGTCTTATGAAGTAAATTCATAAATAATTTACATCCCTATGATGAAAAATTTTGTAATGAAATTTGATCTTCTTGGTTTACAATATCAACATCCTTTGTGTGTAATTTGGAGTTTTTTTAAATTTTTAAATATCTATTATCCTATGAGAATCCAGTAGAATATTATTCTCTACAAGATACATAGCAACCAGAATGAAAACAATAATGTAAGGATGACGTGTCTAACGTGGCAATGTGTGTCCATGTTTGGAAGGGGAAGAAAGACATCATTACAGTAAGTATGTCATCCAAGTATCTCATCATTATACCACGTTTCGTGCTTATCTATGTCTTTTTAGACGCATTATGTACTCAACCATTTTGAAGCAAAAATGGTAGATAAGAAATTATATTTCAAAAAGGATGGGTTGATCAATTCCACATTGAATCCAACACAATATGTACCTCTTTTTTCTACATCAAATAGACCTCATAATACTGAAGATGGGAGTGATATAAAATTCTAAATGCACAGAAGCAAACAATTTATAGACAGCTTTTAATTAGTGACTTTTCTACCTACTTTGGCAATATGCATTAAGATAGTAAGAATAATACCACTTGTGTAAAATAAAAATGACATACTCTTTTTACTGTCCATAAAGAGATGTGATTTACTTGAAAAGTGTGGTGATGATGACAAACCTAATCTGCAAATTTTACCTGACATATTTGGCTTTGATTGGCCAGAGAATGTCAATCTGTTAAAATACATATACACCTACATACTCAATTTAAATTTTAAATATGAATTTATTATTATTATTATCATCTGACTTTGATACTCTTCTCAGAAGATTAGGGAATTATAAAACACTTGGTCACATCTGCCAGATTATTGATATTATCATTTTGTAGTTGTAGGCAAAATATCAGTATTGTAGAGTTTATATTTATAGAATGGAAAAGTCTATTTTTTTGTTTCTTAAGAAAGGAATAAGAAGGAGATCTAGAGATGGAGTGAAAAGAAGGCGAGAGGAGGGAATAATGGTGAAAAAATCTAAGATGTGTTATTACATGTATATATTCCCGACAATGACTGTAAGCCTAATGCACAGTAAAGATGCACTAAGAAAAAATGCTTTTAAAAATGGAAATCAGGTCAGTGATATAGCTCAGAGGCACAGCTCCTGTGTGGCAAGCACGAGGTCTCCTGTTAGATTCCCACTACCAAAAAAGAAAAGAAAAAGAAAACAACAACAAAAAATTAAAGAAAATCATCTCTGATATAAAAATTCAGAACAAAAAATGACAACACACATATTAAAGCTGTTTAGCAGAGAACGTATTTAGTAAATTATAAGAATGAGAGTATTTTTATGGATGAATACTTTTCAAGTAGAGACAAACTCTTGAGATTTTCTTAATGTACCTTTAAAAATCTGTTGGACTACTCTGCAAAATGAAGTGGTAAGAGGGGTTGTACAGATAATTATTTAAAAGAACTGCTTTATGTGATATTTTGAGGGGAGAAGAACATCTTGAAATACAAAAGAAATCTACTGTAATTCTTATGTTTGTCCCTCTGTTTCTAGGGTGTATTTCCACTCTGATTTAGATAATTTTAATTTAAAGATTAATACAGGTATGCTTTACTGTTAAATGTTTGTGAAACACAATAATTTCAATCAATCTTGGGGAACTGATATGTATACATATCACAGCTCACTCACTTACATCCCTTCCTCTTCCAGTTCCCCTTTCCCCTTATTCCAAGTAACATTTAACAATTGGGATCTCATTTGAATATAGGGGCATTCGTGAGTCAGCATACATGGTACAGTAACCATCCTGATTGGTGTTTTCTAAACTTCTGCAATTAGGCTTTTTGTGTAGCATTAATTTTGGAAATATTTTTCAATGTTTTTTTCAGGATTTTTCTTCTTTCTCTTTTGAGATTGCTGTTACTCATATGGTAGATATGGTAGAATCAGTTACTGTGTTTTTGAATGTTGACACTTTACTTGATCTTTCTTGCAATTTATTTTTTTAGTGGATGCCTACAATTTGATTTTGCATGCTAACCAACTCATATGTAAGAGATTCTAAAATGTAGATAACTGCTTTAAATTTTCTATCTCATAGTTTAAATACAGTTTTATATTCAAGACAGGTTCTTTTGATTACTTAGTCTCTTGCATATTGTTTTTTATTTCTTTTTTGGCATGACTCATAAATTTTGTTCAAATATGGGCCTCTGATATGCGATGGTGAAGATATAGGTGAGCAGGACTTATGTCTATAAATTACTATGCCACTGTTTTTGATAGGCTTTTATTGTGTGTGTGTGTATGTGTGTGTGTGTTTGTGTGTGTGTGTTAGTCTAGTCCTGAGTGAAGCAGTGTTTGAAGTTTATGCTGTAATTTTTAATGCCAGTGTGTCATACTTCAAAAATTCTCTAGCCAGTCTTTGTGTTTACGATGAATTCTGTTTTGCCCAATGGTTTTCATCAATATTTTTTTACTCTCAAATTTAAGTTTGCCCTAGAGACTATTCTCAGAGAGGCACTTAAAATTATTCCAGAAATATTTCTCCATAATTTACTCCTATTAGCCTGATGATGAAGTCTGTTAGTGTCAGTGTTATCCGCTCTCCCTCTTATCCCTTATTAGTCCTCCAATTTAGGCAAGCACTGTTTCTCCATGTCTTGGAAATATGGACTTCTGAGTAGTCTTGGCTCTTGATTCTTCAAATTGACTATTTTTGTATCTAATTTCAATAATTTTTGCACTGACCTTGTATGTCATTCTGTATTCTAGTTTTCATCTTAACTATGGCCTGACGTTATTTGAGCTAGCTCTGTTTTTGTGATATGGCCATTCACAGCTACAAATTTTAATCTTAGGACTGTTTTCATTGTGTTTCATAAGTCATGCTATGTGATATTGTTATAGTTATTTTCTCTTGTTGCTGTGACAAAATGCCTGGCACCAAAAGTTAAAAGAGGAAAGGTTTATTGGCTCATAGTTTGTAGATATTTCAGTCCATAACTGACTGGCTCAAAAGTAGGACAACTTGACAGAGGACCATGACAGACAACAGTCCATGGCACCCATAAGATAACAAAAGCATCAATGTTGCAGACAAAATGCTTTATATCCCTTATGTTGTGTGCAGGCTGCCTACCATAGGGTGAGTGTAGCACTCATGCCCTTAATCCTAGCCAGGACTGTGCCGAATTTATCTGTGGAATGATTTACCAATTACACACAATTAATCCTATAATCACATACACTAGATTCAGCAACCTCTGAAAAACCCATTCCCATGACAACATGAGGCTTTGGAGGGACATCTAGATAGAAGCCACAGCAGGTATTTATAGTGTCATTTATCTCTAAAAATGCTTTATTTATTTAATGATTTCTTTTGTAACTCATAGCTTGCTTAGCACCTTCTTACCAGCTTGAAACAACAGTAGATTATACATGACTGTCTCATTGGGTGGCCTAAACCACTGGTGGAACAAATGAATCTAATCACTTCTATCAGTCCTCATTAATAATAATAAAATGTTTGTAACACAGAATCTTGTAGCTTGGATTTGAATAATTACTTCCCAAATATAAATATTAATTAATGCTATTTATGTCAATTAAAATAACTGTAACAAACAAATTTATTTTTCATTAAACAAAATTTATTTATACTCATTAGTACTTTATCAATAATTAGTTTTCTAAAATTTAACATAGACTTACAAGAACCACATTGCTTATGCATACAATATGCATTTATAACTGCTGTACCACAAATTAGCTGTGTTACAATTTTATATTGTTTTAAAGTTTTCCTTAAGAAACTGTAATATGATGACATCTACTCTACTAAATCAATGCCTTTCATTGTAATATTATAATCAAAGACTACCACGGAAACAGTCCAAGCCACCCAATGGGGTACTTACACATTTACCAACAGTTGTTCAAGTAAATATTCAAATCAGTTGCCTTACTATGAGACATATCAGTTATAGTGCCATCATGAGTCTGTTATAAATTATATTTTTTAGTTTCCATTTATTTGCTTAATTCCTGTCTTCTGTGAATCATTTCTAGTTTCAGTGCATTATGATTTGATAATGTGCATGGTGCAGGTTAAGTTTTTCTACATTTACTTCAGCTTGCTTTATTAGCTACTATGTGAACTATGTTAGAAAGAGTTATGTTTGCTGCTGAGATGAATGTGCATTCTGTTATAGGGTGGAACACTAACTTTTGAAATCAATGGAGAAATAAGAAACTTCCATGACAAAGAACAACAGAAGAACCTCATGACCACCCAACCCTACAAAGAGTAATCAAAGACATACTAGAAAGAGATAAAAAATGACCACAATTCCAAGAACAACAACAGAAGGAAAACAACAAGCAGGACAAGCAATTAAGTAGAGTGGAAAAAGTAGGGAACCTACAGTAAGATGTTACCATCCCCTACTATGATTCTGTTCATATTTATTTCATCTTTTAATTTTAGCAGTGTTTGTTTTATGAAGACAAGTGTTCCAGTATTGCGTGCATGTATTTTTATCAATGTTTCTCTAGCTGTTGGATTTTTTTCTTTAACTAGTATGTAGTGACCTCTATATTTGATATCAATTTTAACTTGATGTTCATCATGTCTAATATTAGAATTGCTACCATTTCTTTTCTTAGTTCTCATAAATGAAATGTTGTTTTCTAATCTTTGATTTTTAGTCTATTAATAACTTTTTAATTGCATGAGTTTTTTAATGCAATAGATTTTGAATTCTGTTTTTCATCTAGTCTTCCTGTTTGTGTCTTTTGATCAGAGACTAGACGCTGTTAACATTGAAAGTTACTACTGAGTTGTGTTGGTTATTTACTATCATTGCCTTCTTTATCTGTTGCTGTATCATTTTATTTTCCTGACTTTTTGTTGCTGTTTATTCACTGACAGTACTAGTTTCATCTGTGTTTTTAGATGTATATAATTTGTTTTTTTCTATCAACAATCTTTATCATTTTCTTTAGATCTTCTTTGGCAGCCATTTATCTTCTGAGCTGGTATTTTTTTGAAAATAATTTATTTCTTCATCTATTTTAAAGGCTAGATTTGCTGAGTAAGTTAATCTGGGTTGCAAGTTATTTGATCTTAGGGCCTGAAATATTTTGTGCTGTGATTCACATATAAAGATTAAAAAAAAAACATGTAATTTATTTGTTTTCCCCTGGTTTCCTTTAAAATTCTGTTGTTTTTTTTTTCTGGGTATCTGTCAATGTAACAAGGATCGTTAACTTCTCCTTTTATCATAATTGCTTGGTGCTACATAAGAACCACTTACTTGTACTTTAATATTTATTCTTATATTCAGGAAATTTTCTTCCACAATTTATGTAAGTATGTTAGTGAATCTGTGTCATCTTTAAATTTTCTCTAACTTCCATTAGCTTTAGATTGTTCCTTTTGTCTTGTATTAGGTGCCAGATTGTCTTCTCTTGTTCACTTATTTTCTTTTTGGTTTCTTTGAGCATTGTATTATAATTCACTATTTTGACCTCAGCATCGGTCATATCGTCTTTGCATCATTTATTTTTGCAATATGTGAATTATTCATTCTATTGTTAAACTTTCAGGTATTTCTTTCTGACATCTTTTTGAGGATTTCATATTTATTGAATCTGCTGTTCAAATTTTGAACTATTTTCATTAGCTAAAATTTTACCTGTTTCCTCTAAGTTCACTTTGATCCTATTGCATGTAATTGCTGTATATTTTTGGTTCATTTTCTTTTTAATTTCATCAATTTTTTCATCCCTTCTAATAACTTTTCATAGTTTTCTGATATCTGTGATCTGTTTTCTTCTCACATTTTGACCCTCTGTTCTGCCTTTGCGAAAATGATGGACTTGGTGAGTTTCTATTTATTTCTTTCCTATTCTCCTACTTGTATGCATATAATATATAATATATAATATATAATATATAATATATAATATATAATATATAATATATAATATATAATATATAATATATAATATATAATATATAATATATAATATATAATATATAATATATAATATATAATATATAATATATAATATATAATATATAATATATAATATATAATATATAATATATAATATATAAT